>VOQJ01011579.1:0-22075 GCA_015052665.1 Apistogramma diplotaenia
ATAACACTCTCTGTTTGTGTTGGGGTCTGTGTGTGTGTGTGTGTGTGTGTGTGTGTGTGTGTGTGTGTGTGTGTGTGTGTGTGTGTGTGTGGGCTGACGTCTGTGTCAAGCACCACAGTGAACTGATGAGATATTTGTTCTTTGTTGGCCTCAAGTTTGAGAACACAGACAGCAAAAAACAAAAAAACAAAACAAAGGTTTTAAACTTTAAGTGTGTTTCCAGCTTGTTGACAGTAAGAATAACTACACAAACACTGCCATGCTTCCGATTGAGGAAAAATCATAGACATTATAAAAGATGAACTATGACAAAAACTGTGAAATAGCACACATAACCAGGATAATCCTCCTTTCTGATTCCAGGAATGATTCGATTTACAAAATTGACCCTTTTTATTCAATATAATGCTGCAACGATTCATCAATTAACTCGAATAATTCGATTGTAAAAAATTATCCACACAAATTTACTGTTTCGATGCTTTGTTTAAACTCTGCAGCTCTCAATTTTCTCCTTGTAAGCGGAGCTTCTCATTAGCATTAGCACCGTTACAGCGCTGTGTCGTGTTTTTGTGGGTTTATTCGTGGCTAGCAAACCAACTTAGAGCTGCGTTACCGCCACCTACTGGACTGGAGTGTGAACACACATGTACAGATTCTAAAAAGCTCTCCGTCGCTGCGATGGATTTCCTTTAACACAGAGTGGATCATCACTAGAGTTGCCACCTGTCTAGTAAAATACAAAACCCCGAATGTTACAGGACGGGACCGCCACTTTGGTGTATGTAAAAAAAATAATAAAGTGAGGGGCAGGTCTAACCATGAAACCACGCACTCATTGGCTAACAACTTTCAATCATAAGTCATTTGCCAATGGATAATTCTCCATTTTGAAACACAGTGAGATCAAGATTTGTAAACTATACTTTTATTCAGTGAGACGCAAAATGAGTGGCTGAGCCCACAAACACGTCAGGAAAGTGTTTACAGAGGTTCCGACTTCTAAAGACCTGGAAGTCTTTTTGGAACCATGGCTACTGGTGGCCTTCAGTTAGAATGCAGATAGCAGGCGCTTCTGCCCTTGTTTTATTTTTCCGACCTGGAAGCTATGTCCGTGTTTGTACCATCTGTGGTTACAAGAGAAAGGTGTCTAGTTGGTTAACTAGTTAGCAAGCTAAAAGCTAGCACGTTAGCAAATCAGTCAAGTTCAGTGTGCTAGCACTTAGCTCTTTACTCTCCCCCGTCACACTTTGTTTTCAGGACTGTATTTTGTTTCATCATGAATGCATTACAGAAAACTGGATATGGCTTCAAATAGCTTTATGCTGCAATTAAATCATAAAAAAATAAACTATTTTCTATTTGGCTCCAATTCAAACTGTTCATGTCAGTCTGTTACTATTCAGTACAAAACACACCGGAAACAAAGCACAATCCAAAGGCAAAGATAAATACTGACATTTAGGCTTAATCGAGGAGAGAAAAACAGAGGAAAGGAAGGGAACGCCATGTGCAAAAGAGCTGAAAAAGGAGAAGAGAAGAGAAGGCTTCAAAAATGCATGACAGGGTCAAAAGGACTCTGCAATATCTGCCAGCATTTAAAGTTGGCTTTAG
This sequence comes from Apistogramma diplotaenia, assembly GCA_015052665.1. Classification (NCBI taxonomy): domain Eukaryota; kingdom Metazoa; phylum Chordata; class Actinopteri; order Cichliformes; family Cichlidae; genus Apistogramma; species Apistogramma diplotaenia. Next base: position 1,615 of record VOQJ01011579.1, read on the forward strand.
AAGCCTCGAGGATAGACACACATAAAAAAAAAAAAAGCCTCTGCTGAGTTAGCAGGAAATGTAATAGTGTTTACAGCAGCCAATCAGATACACAGATAAAACAGAGCTGGAGTTAATGACCTAAGCTGGAATGTGCTCACAACCAATTTTATCCATCTCAGAAATGCTATCTTTAAATCCAGATCAGGATCACGCAGCGGCTGCATGATACCGAAACAAAAAGCAAAATGCCTCAGATTTTTCAGTACTTGGGGTATGATTAAAATAAATAAAACAGAACCACCCTCTCAAGCCTTCGTGGGGAATTATAATTACCTGAAAAATTCCTCTGCACTCTGGACAATACATTTTCGGACAATGACAACAACTGTTATACTCTAAGAACTATGAAAGAAGCTCCCAAAGCTCCGAGTGAGTCTCTTAATTGAAGCCATGCCCAGAGATGTTCAACAGCTGTTCTTCTTTTTAATGTGTAGGGAGAATCTAATTTTAAGCCATTATATATTTCACATTCACACAGATGGAGTTATAAATCCACCCTCATGCCAAACATTTATGCTATCATGATGTACTTGTTTAATAAGAAGGATATGCTCAGCTATGTTTCTGGGGGGGGAGTGGGATTCATTACTGCTAATAACATCTGTGTTTATGTCTGTTCAAAAGGGGTTCGTTTGAATTCTCTTCAGCTCAGGATTCTCACATCTGTATGAAAAAAATGGGTGTTGTCGCAGTGAAATCAAAAGTTGGACTGGACAAGGATGAAAATATTTGGGATTTCCTGCCATTTGGAGCAAAAAAAAACCCAAAGTCCGGCTTTATTACAACTTAGCGTTTCAAGCTCAGCCCTACCTCACAAAGTTCAGGCAACAACAGCATCACTTGTGTCATCGCATATCAAGCAAAACAAATGAGAAGCGTTAGCATTGACTGTGACATCACAATTCCATTGTATAAGTTTCCATTACTGAGATTTGTGGGACAAGAGTCAGAATGCTTTGAAATCCCTCTGGGTCTTAAAGCTCTCTGTTGTGTTTCTGGTTGTGACATCAAATTAATCTATAATAGTGTCAGCTCTTCTGTTGTGGAACAGACGCGCTGTTTACTTTTATCTACTAAGAAGTGTTGCAATGGTTTGACAGATGCAGCTGAAATAAAAAATAATTTAAAAAACAGAGAAAAGCATGCAGCTGTAAGGAAGAATGTTTGGCCAGTGTGACTTCGGTTGTTCCCGTCGCCAAATAAATTTATTCGGGGGCCTTGGCCAACACCTAGCTTATTAAAGCTTATATTTAGTAACAAAACAACCACCACAGTCCACTGCTAACTTGTCTTAAAACTTAATTCTTTTATATTAATTAATTCCTCTAGTTTCAAATGGCCCTCAGCCACTGGCTTCTTTAGTCTTGGGACCCAAGAGGCCACTTTCCTGATGACCTTACGACCTCAGTCGCTAGTTTCAGTTCAGTCACTGGGGTCACTGAATAAAATATAAACTTGTAGATTACGGTAGTTATTAAAGGTGGGAATCACCAGACACCTACAAACACAATATTATCACAATACTTAAGCAATTTTATCACATTTTTCAGCATTAAACTTTCTCTATCATCTGTTTTGTCCAAGAAGATATAGTTATCTCACTTATATAGTTATTTTTTGCCGCAAATTAAGATTGTTAAGAATACCAACATTGTCATTAGATGGAGTCGGCCCACTATCAGTCTGCTATCGGTCTGCTATCAGTCAGTGACTGAATGGGGTCAGGTTAGCAGTTACATGCAATCTGTTTCTGATAAAATAACAATTAACTGTGATAAACTGTCAAAAATCACATATCTGTTGCTGTTTACATAGACATTCACATTTAAGAGAAAATCACATTTAACTATTACGTCTGTGCCCAGCACCCTTCCGGTTCTATAGGAATATAACTAGAATACAACCAGCTGGCAGCCAGTGGAGCCGAGTCCCCTCAAGTTGTGCTCATTCAGACTGATGGCAACATGTTGGCAATCTGTCTGCACTTATAAATGAGACTGAAATTATTTGAGATTCAATAATCTCTGAGGGTGACTGCAGTCACACCGAGTCAGACTGTGACTGTTTGCAGAAAGGTTGCCTCCTCTCAGGTGACCTGTGCAATCGCCTTTGGATCAAAAGTGGTTGTGACTGTGCAACACCCTCAAGCTCTAGGCAACCAATTACTCACAAGTTGCAATCGGTTGCAGAATGTGAAAAAATGTGATGCAATCATCAGGCAGACTTGTATATGCAAGGAGGTCATGTCCTATTTTAGTCATGTGGCTGAGCATTAGTTTGCTCTGAACTAGGAGGTAACTTTGTCCAGCTACAGGTTTTTCGGAGGAGCTGACGTTCATGTTAGTTTGCTTGGCTAATGCTATCTCAGGATAGAGTTCCAAGAAATTTTAATAAAATATCACTATTTGATGTCTGTGGATTGATTTTGCCACATAAAATGATGATATTGCGCTGTATCAGTTTCCCCTACCCCTAGAAGTTATTAGAGTCAGAAAGGAAGACAAACCAGGGTAAGCTCACTGTCAAGCGCATCATTAGCCAGTGGGCTACTAGCATTGGTTTCACCGTCAGATCCGCCCCCAAATAAAAGACCAGTTTGTATAGTGGGACCTGTTAGCACAGTTGGATAGCGTATTCAAAGTTGTTTTCATTATAAGATAATCAGTTTCACAGTTTTAAAGTGATTAAAACTGTCGCCTCACATCAAGAAGGTCGTGGGTTTGAATCCAGGCTCTCTGTGTAGAGTTTGTATGTTTGGTCTGTTTGTGCGAGCTGACCTATTCACCAATCGTGAGTTGGATAAAGCAGAAGGAAATGGATAATTAATTATATGATTACATGACCAACTGGATGAATACCAATGTTCATTGACCAATGGGTGGTGACCAAAGATTTTGGCCTGAGTTTCATTTTCTAATTTAGTGGTATTCTCCTTTAGGCTTCAGCTTGGTAAACGCTTTACTTTTAAATCACAAGCAACTGGCAGCTGGGTTTATAGCATATCAAGAGTGTAGCTTATATGTTTCTATTACAATTGTCAATAAGATCACGAGTTCTCGCCTCCTTCCTTTTTGGTGTCTTTACAAGAAGGTCAGTCAGGAAAGCATCTCTTAACCCTAAACTCCTCCATGGACCTCCTGCCATGTTACACTGGCTTGATCTTACAGTAGCCCACAATGGACAAATATTTCTAGTGAGGGCCATTGAGCACTGAAATCATGGCCACTACATTTGTTGTCGTGCACCCAGCAGGCATTTTCACACATGAGTTTTAGGTGATTTGGGGGGATGAAGTCAGGATATTTTCCACAGTTGTCTTTTGCGAAATGTATCACATAACAGGAAACAGTGCATTCAAGGCATGTTTGCACCATAGGTGGGTGTTGGCCTAGGTGTGTCTTTGCAAACACGATGAGTAACAACAGAGCAAGAGAGAGACGTGGAGTTTATCTCCCTTTTTACAGCCTACAGGAGAGGGAACTAAATCATCAAAGAATACCTACTGTAATCCACAATTAGTGCACATAAGTGGACAGATACCAGGCTGAAAGGATAAAACTGTATAAAGCTATGACTTTGACTTAAAAAAAAAAAAACATTCCCGATACCTAGATCCAGTGGGGAGTCAACATGGGCTTACAGTATCCTGATTGAAGCTCTAATCTCTGGCAGGGGAGGAGGAAATTAAGAGACTGATGTGAATAAAGACGCCTTTGAACAAAACACTTGTATAAAAAGGCAGAAAGATGAAGAAGAAAAAGAGGACTGCTTTTTAACTGGGGGCACATTAGCTGCACTGGACGTAGAAATTGTAATGTAGCTTTAAACACGGACAAAAACGCCATTCTGTGAGCTAACTGGTGTATCTGATTCCAAACAAACTCCAGCTATGAACAAATACAGATGGCAGTGACTTTTACTTTCCATTTATTCATGTGAATGCAAGCAAACAAAGAATCAAGCTAACACAAGCTATCCATCCATAATTTGCTGTTCGGAATCATTGTGTGGTGAAGGACAATACAGCCTGCACTGAATAAGAGGCTGTTACGTATATTTATATATACAGACACACAAACACCACGTTTGATATTTCTTATTAATCTCACACACCAAGAGCTTCTGTACAGTCATCTTTAAGAATGCCAGGTCAGCTACCTGAGCAGCTGTGTCATATTTGTGGGCTCTTAAGACAGGCAGGCAGAGGCAGGGTAGGTTGTCTACTAATCTGATCCCCAGTTCAAACCCCAGCTCCTACAGCCTGTATGTCAAAGTGTACAGTTGTAAACCCTGTAAAGGCTGGTGTCAAGTTTAAGAGCATTTTTGCTGTTGTTGCAATGATAAAATATTTTAAAACGATTGATGCGTCTGATATGACAGCACAGCAGCAAGTTGTAGAAAACATGAAACACAGATGCTGACAGCAAAGCTATCAGCATCGCGTGAACGCCGGCTAAACAACAGGAACTAGATTTCAGAGCAGCACACGGTGGTAAAGAAGATATGAAGAAGCTTTTGCCGTCTGCCAGGTTTGAGGGGCTGCGGTGTTTGCAGTTTATGCAGTTTGGCTAATCTATGGCGCGTGACGTTTTAGATCAGTCCTAAGTAAGATTTTCTTCAAATTTAGAATTCTAACACCACCGTCTGCTTACCACATTGAAACCTGAGCATGTCTGAGATTTACACATTTACGGTAAAATGATGCTGATCGCTGTGCCGAAGCAGATGGCACGGCCTTTGTAGCTACGCACTGAAATGCCAAGTTTAAACTTGAGAAGCCAGTTTGGCTAGCAAACTCTCCTTGATTTTCCAAGCTATGGAATAATCTGCGAAGCATAATGTTCACTTTTTGACAGAGCGGTCTCAAACTGTATTGTCATTATACTCATGGTTAGTGATCTCGCTGGATTACACACAGCACTGTGTACTGTTGGTGCCAGACTTTTCCATACAAGCTAATTCCACTCTTACCTCATGCCTTTTTTAGTCTAACGCTGCAAAATTTGTGGGAGAAGAAAGGAGGCGACTGAGGTCTCTGAGACATCTGTAATCTCCTTCAGTGTGAAACAACATCACACTGGGCCAACGCAGACAGGAATGCAGAAGCATGTAGATAAGCTGTGAGTGTAAAGCCAAGGCCTTAGCCTTTGTCAAGATTTAAGAGTTAGCAAACAGGAGCGAAACACCTTTGCTCTCCAGAGTCACCACAGTTGGTAAAATGCAATCAGCCAAATGACATCAATCCAGAAGTGATGTAACTTGGCCACTGTACACTCATGAAATGCAAGCCTAATTTCACAGATTACTGTTTGCATACCTGCAGACGATTCTCAGCAGCATATGGAATATTAATCCTTAACATATTTATCAGCTCATGTAAACACAGTGCGTGTGTGTGTGCGTGTGTGTGTGTGTGTGCTCCTGGTCAGTTCTTTGGAAATTAAACAAAGAGCTGTGCAGTGATTTTATAAATAGAAAACAAAATATTGTTTCCTTCAAAATGACAGAGCCTACATGTGGTTTTGTCATGTGTTGCCATATGGAGTGTCCATATTAAAAGCCTGGCTGGCCTGCTGGAGGCATCCCAGGGGAGCTAATTCATTCTGAAACTGAATAATGCTCTGTTCTGGTGTGGATCATAGCAGGTTTTATCCTACTGTGAGCAGCCGCTAAAGGAGCAAAAAGACGAAAAGTCTCATTTTTACATTTATAAATGATGTGAAAGACCAAAAAACAAAAGTCTAAATAAAAAGAAGACTCAGTTTTACAATTTAACAGGAAATGTTGCCAGAGTTCATCCAGAGCCAACACCCCTGATCTCATCTTACACAGCATGACAGCCTGCTCTGATACCATCATTGTAGGGTGCGCTGCTGTCACTCTATTATGCTTTCTTCCTGTATTTATTCAACACCTTAAGAACTGGTTTTTGTGTAAGATCAGTGCAACGGTTGTCATCAGTATTTGATATTGACCCAATTCTCACCTTTATCGCAGAATGACGTCATTGTCATTGTATTGTTAGTTCCCGAGATCGCACGTCTAATCCTCAAGACCTGATGAATGCTGAGCGAGCAGAGCTCGTTTACTGATCAAGTACAACAACTTGGAACATTGGAAATGAAGGAGCGCGCTCAATTTCAGAGGCCACGATGACTAACAATCAAGTAATTGTAAAAGGCAAACGCAACTGTGGATCTGCCTCACACAAAAGCCTCAGAAGGCCTTTATTCTCTAACAATGCAATGTTCTAAAGCCTTCAGGTCAAGCATTTCGGTTGTATTCAAATGAAATCAAGGTCTAACTATGGGATTTGCTTTGGCAGAGGTTCAAAGCACAGCACGGTTCAAGCATCTGCACCAGACTCGATTCAGCTTCTCTCTTACTGAAGCCAAGGAAACTTCCCAGTCAGAGAGTTCTGATATGGGTGGAAGTGGAAGAAACAGGAGAGGAAAAGCTGTGAGGAGGATAACGAAACAAGAGGTGAAGCATTTGCGGCAGATTTAGTTGCAGACTGACTGACAGCAGACACCAAAAGTGAAAATCTGTCGAGTGAAAGTCTAAACACTCACAGAAAACTTGGGATGAAGACACAAACGGAGCACACCCTGACATTGTTCTGATGCTACCCAAAACCTTCTCCTCACGCAACCCTGATGCGTGATTACTCACTGCCCACCACCACATCTCAAAGCCAGTTAAAATTCCTAGAGCTCACATCCTTACACGGATCACAGTTAGAAAACAGCTCCCATGGACCTCAGTGAAGGCAGGCAGGAAAAAAAAAAAGCCATAAGGGATGAAGGAGGAGGAGGAGGGTGTACCGGAAAAGGTTGACCTCAGATCTCTGTGTTCTGAGTGTTGCCACAGCTGTATCTGGTTCAGCAGAACACAAGTCACATAAAGGGGAGTTATCTGGAGCAGCAGGGAAGACTCAGCAGAGGGAAAGGGTCTCTGCCTGAACAAAAATACTGCTGCACAGTGTCCTACAGTATTTAATGCCTCTTGCCTCGGGATGTGAACTATTTGTCAACTTTTCAATTCTGCTGCCAAAGCTTTATACAGATTCCAACGTTATGCTTTTATTACCTCGGTGTTTCCTCACACAGAGACTTTACATGGGTGGGCTGCCCATTTATATCAAATGCCAGCCATGTAAATTGAGCGGACAGTCCCCCTACTTTTATTTTGAAAGTTCCGTCTTTGCTAACCAGCTGGCCCCAACCCCTTCCTTTGTCACACTCTACCTACGGGGCAGGCTCACAGGCCAGGTTGTTGTTGTGGTTGTCTTTGTTAGAAATAAGCTGCTTCCACAGACAGGATCCCATCCCCTGGATCTATGTACTCAAACTCCACCATCTTGGACTGAAGTGGTGACGGTTGCTCTATTTCTGCTCTGGAGGTCTGCTGAAAGCTGGAGGGGAGCTTTACAACAAAAAAAAAAAGAGATCTGATACAAGTGATGCTACTGTACACCAGCCTCAATGAGACAGGAACCACCAGCCAGCTGCAGTACAAGATGGTAAAACTGACGTTTTCCCCATAGGACACTGGCTAAAGAAGCAGCATTATATTGTTCCAAGTGTTTGCAGGGCAGGCACCTTCTCAAAGGTATTATTTTAAAACTTAGGAAAGCCTTTGCCCTGCAAAAGGAGCTGTACATTCACAGATGAACATGTATGCACATGCATGTGTGTATGCATGGACGCCACAACTGCAAATGAAAATGGTCAATTACACCATTTAGTTATTCCAAGTCAACTTATAAGAACAAAACGACCAAAACACACATTCCTGGTATGCATGGTTCTCTTGCTATAATGTTATTTATTCACAATATTCTCATATAGTGGGGGTGAATAGATTATAAATCCCAGTATCAGAGGCCTAATGAATTTGTCTGCATAACCTGATCCACCGGGGTTAAAAGATTCCAGTGAGTTTTGTAATCTGGGTGGAATGGGCCTTTAATTTCAATCAGACAGCTCAGATTTTCTCATTTATTCCTGGGTGGAGGGCTTTCATGTAACTAGCTGAATTGTATTACAAATAACCTCTGTGATAATGCACACCAGCTGTTTGAAGGAGATAATAACATTTACCATCAGCATTCCTCCCTCCTCACTGGTAGCAGCCCTTTCCTTCCTCCCGAACAAACTCCAATCAGTTGCTATGTTGTTTGTTTATTTACCAGTGCTCTATTCCAGCAGAAAACTTTACAGGTTCCAAGGTTACCAGAACTCACTGCAGGATTAGGAAAATTAGTGGGTATGCAAATAAGGACCATCACTGTTACGAAACAATGGTGTGTTTCATGATTTCAGGCCAATAAAGTTACTCACTGCACACTTCTGTGCTTTTATCTAATAGCTCCACCTGTGAAAACCTGTGATGCTTTTTGAACTTCCAACAGAAGCAGCATTGTACTATACACTATATACTACACCAATTTATACAGCACTGTGCTAAAGTCTTGAGCCACCCCTCATTTCTTTATATTTTGCATCCAAAGAGCCAAAATCTCTTATAATTTTTCAAAGTGGTAATCAGCAACAATTATCCAGGTTTTCTGAAGGTCTTTCAACGTTTTTCTTTGGACATTGGCTGCTTTTTCACTTTTCAGTCCAGTCCTTGTACCTGACCATTTTCAGAGGAATACTTTTGTGATTGATACGCTACCTATCACTGACCTATGAATCATTCGTGCATCAACAGCCATGTTTTTCCCCATTTCTCTAGCCAAATCTGTTAAAATGACAAAAATAACGCAGTTTGACAGTTTTTCACCAACAAGGGGATTCCCAAAGAGCTATTAGCCAAAAACTTGACATATCTCAGCAGGATATCCAAAAGAAGAAGTGGCAGGCTTTAAAAAGTTTGGGAGCAACATCCAACATCCAAAGAAGAGCTTTGAATATGTTCTTCAGGAAGCCTGGAGAACTATTCCTAAAGACTACTTAAAGAAATGACCAAAAGGTTGCCTGAGAGTTCAGGCTGTGCTGAAGAACAAAGGTGGCCACACCAAATAACGACTTCCACGCTTGGTAGAATTGTATCAACTCTGTTTTTCCCATAAATGCTGTGTTTCTACGTATGTTTGCATATTTCAGTGTATCACTAACCCTATTTCACACTATACTACTAGAATATAAAGAAATGAGGGGTGGCTCAAGACTTTTGCACAGCATTGTACTAACTTTATATAGATACTATGTATGTGAATTATAATTTATTGGTTAAAAACTACAGAACTAACCAAAATAATGAGAAAGGCCACAGTCACAACAATTACACAACCTGGTAACACACCTCTTACTGTACCTACACAGGTAATGGACCACTTCCTGTCAATGACACCCAAGTAAACATGGCTGACTGCTGTTACACTATTACACTACCAAGTCTTTTATTTTGCATAAAATTGTGATCAGAACCCAAAAGACCCAAAGCTATAACACAAATGTTCACTAGTTGTATAATGTGCAGCATATCACTGATTATTACACCTTAAAGTGTAATATGTATAAAAATGATGTTATAATACACTTATGGTATGATGTTCTCTTTTGTATGAGCCTCTGTCCTAAAGTATTTAGTAATCTGCTTTGCATTTAAGCATAATTCTGCATGTTTGTTCTTTTGGACAATAAATAGCAGGCAATACTTTCATTTAAGAAACTAAAATTGTAGAATATTTGGTATTTTTGCACTTAAATGGCTACAAGGAATCTTATTGCACCATTCATCAAAAATAAATAAATCCAGTGTCATAGCGTGTGGGAGTTTGTGTGACCTACTATTCACCCCTCAGTGAAAAACATAACAGGCTAAGACTATTATTTAGTCTTGGGTTCAGGTGTTGTAAATCTCTGAGTGTGTCTGTGATAAAAGGGGAGGGGAGACCTGACCTAGTCTGTCATCCATAACAAAATAAACTGCCATCAGCTCACCACGTTCCCATTTGCAGGCGCTTTGTGTATTATTCCTAACAGTTAGCAAAGTGAAACACTTCCTCGTTGCAGCTCTCTGATTATTGATGCATCAGTCACAGAATTTAGATTAAATAAAAAAAACCCATCTTGAACCAATGAACTCTTTACCCTTCAATACAGCCTCCTGATATATTCAGATTCGAAATGACATGACAGAAACGCTCATTATGTGGCCCTGTGCCTGGATCTGTTTGTTTGATTAACAGTTTTGAGGCTGAACATTTGGTGCTGATTGCGGATGCAATTATCTTTACGATTTTTGACTCCTGTTGCACGTGTTTCTCTTTTTTCATGCAAAGGTTCGTCAGAAAGTTCTCTCACACATTTAAATTTCTCAGGCTCACCTTTTTGTAGATGGATAATGTCAGGGAAGTTGGCGAGCAGGCCCTGATAGAGCGACAGGTTATCCAGCATATGGAAGAGGTCATATTTAGGTTGCTCTGCAAACATCTCTCCAATGTTCTCATAGGTGCGGCCGGTATGGGATATGGCATTGTTGAGTGAATCTGACCTATAGGGGGGGTCCAGCGTGAATGCCTGGCTGATCGCCTGGAAGGCATTTCCAAGCCGCTGGAATTCCTTCCTGAATCCACCCAGGTGTTTACGCACCAGCTCCGAGGCAACGTGCGTCAGCTGCATCACGCTGTCATCCATCTTCTTCGCAAATGACTTGAAGTTGTCGACCCGTTCCTCAACATCCTGAAGGTCCTGGTGCTCACTGGGGATTTGGAGAGTCAGCATGAAATGGGCGCCCACCATCTCGTCCTTCTCTGCCCTCCTTTTGCCCAGTTTCCACTGCTTGTCATCAGCACACATCAGAAAGTGCTCAAAGCCTTCATACTGGGAAAGGACGGGGTGACTGGTCATATGGTTCATCCACAGTATCAGTCGCCTCTTGCGCTTCTCAATGAAGTCTTCCTCAAATCGCCCCGTGGCCTGCTTCTCAGGCAGGTGAGGCACGGAGATCACAGTGAACTTGTGGAGCAAGCGGTTGTACAGCCAGTCAAAGTGTTTGTAGCGTCTGTAGACAGGATGTCCTGTGTGGCTGGGTGTCACCCGGTATGAAATGTAGGTCTTGATGCCTTTGAACTTAGTCTGTTTGGTGGGATCCTCAATGGAGCAGGAGAAAGGCCGTGGGTTCTCCTTCCACTGGGGCCCCAGGGGACCCATATCAATGGTATAAGACTCAGCTATCTTTGCCATCATGGGGACGTCACCTAGCACAAACGCCTCCACCCCTGAGCGGACAAAGCTGGAAAATCTGTTCAAGTTCCTGCCCACCATACTGCCCTTTCTGGTGCTGGAGATGCTGTCTTGTCTGGACGCCAGTTTGGGCCGATAGTGCACATTGGGGTTGTTGGACAGTGGGTTCTGAGGGGCGTGCCCATTGGCTCCAGCACTCCCGGTGTGGTCAGCATCGTCCACCACAGTGGATCTGTCATCCCAGTCATCCCAGTCATCATAATCGTCATCATCATAGTCATTCTGCTGATAATGAAGCGAGGTGTTTGGAGTGGATGAGTCCTTTCCTAAAGAGCCCGCTGGGCTTATGGAGCAGTCGGTCACATTAGAGTTGGAGCGACTGCGAATAATTTCCACATAAGATGCAGGGAAGAGACCTCTCTGCCCTCGGCTGTTCTCCCCCTGAAACCAGCCATCCACCGAGTTCTCGTCAAAGATAACCAGTTCCTCATTCTCCTGGATGCTAATCTCCTCTTTGTTTTCACTTAAAAATGTATAGAGGGCTTTGGCTTTCACTGACATCTTGATACTCCAGTGGGTGCTAAACCAGAGAATTCTATACGCACATAGTGCCTAGATTATACTGATGCTACTGTCTTGGTGCATGCTGTATTGGAAACATTTGACACTAGCTCACTGTAATATTTAAACTCATATCAAATGGCATTGCAGGTGGTCGATCAGGTGTGCCACACCACAATATGACCTATGTAAATTTAATGAGCTGACACTAAGTAAACACAGAAGTTGTCAAAAGTTATGTAAAACTATTACTTCTAAAACAGGCCTAGTGTAACAATTAGTATGCTTAGCCCATTGAAGCTATTGAGTTATTATTGTATTATACTTACAGGTCTAAAAGGAACTCTGGGCTACAAAAGATCTATAACACAATAGGTTCCTCATTACAGATGAACCCTGTGCCGCTTTTCGCACCGCAAACACAACAGGTTCAAAACAAAAGTGCTTCCACCAAAGAGCTCCTCCAAAAGCGCCGATGGTCGTTTAAATACTCTGAAAGTGGACCGTAGCTTCGCTGCTAACTTCTTGTACAATTGTGTCTCATTACAGAGCTTAAAAACCATCCGCGATGAGACTACTTCCAAGACAAAGTGGCCTGGTGTGAAGAAAAACAGCCGGATGAGTAATGGTATCCTTGTGCATTTTTAAAGCCCGCACTGCATTCCCTCAGTCTGAAACTTGCTGCGTGTTCCTTGTAAACAGGTTCCTGCGCATCTTCTTGTCGATCCTTGTGGGATTCAGTGGAAACACAACCAGAAACCGAGCGACAAACAATCCGCGCCTACAGAGTATCAACACACATCACGGGCCGTGATGTTTCTTGGAGTTTATCCCTTTGCGAGCGGCAACAAAGTAACTCTTTCCATGACGCGCAGGTCAGACAATTGAAGGCAACTTCGCTTTTTTTTCCCCCCATCAACTCCTTTATGGTATTTGAAGGCGGCGAAGCAGGCTCAACACCGCCCCCGTCAGGAGGGAAGGAGTATCACGCACACAGAAGATCACAGGATCCACAGTTTGCGTAAATCAGCGGTTTTGGATTTCCAGTTTTATTTCCTTCCAGATTAAGACTAAAATTAAGGAGATGAAATTTTGTCTACGTTTATGTTTTATTTTAGTCTTTTTTTTCCTGATGTCACATTATTTTTCCCAGTCAGCTTTCATTATTTCCATAATTATTTTTATTTCCGTTAACTACCCGTTTTAGTGTTTTTAAATTTTGTTTTAGTTCCCTATTACTTTGTTAATCAGACTTAATGATGACGATAATTATGATAGTGTGTTATTATTAATTAGTATTAGGATTAGTATTAAATATAGTCTTGTCAATTTAATGACAAGGGAAGGAAACATTTTTTGCCTAACACAATAACGCTGATATAGTATTTACTTCATAGCTTAAACAAATTCTTAAACATTAGGTGTTAGAATAATAATAATAACCAAGAAACAATGTAGCTTAAATGCTGTTTTTAAGGAGATTTTTATTTCTTGTTTATACGGCCCACTACATTTTTTTATTCCACTATATCTATATAACAGATTTCGTACTGGTTAATTCGGAGAGTTTGTCTTGCAAAAAATCGTTTCTTCGCATCAATTTTGGATACTTAAGAAATTATTTCTGTCATGTGTTCTACATGACTGTAAACTCCGGGTTAGTTTGACGCTTTTTGGTCGGCCCACTGAAAAGCGTCACCGGCAGAGGAGATGACAGCAGCGTGACGTTTTGGCAGCGTCCTCCCTGAGTGTCTGTCTGAGGTATCGGTTCATGCTAGCTTTATAATATCATACAGTCTCCTGTGTAATGTGTAGTTTGGGTCAGACACTGTAGCTTGTAGTTTGTATGAAAGCATTTGAAACGCGCTAGCGTCAGGGTTGCTAACTGCATAGGCCTCATGGTATGCTAGCAGGTTGAGTGTGATGCTGTGCTAGCAGCTAAGCTATGTGGCTGGTCGGTTGTACAGATAGCAGTCTGTAATCGAAGGGTTACCCGGGCTTTTTCCGTGGAGTTTAATCCAGGTAGATGCCCCATTAGATGAAGCTTTATCGCCTGTTTGAGAGGGCCTTTGTTATTCCCTTATCTCGGTATTTCCTGTTTAACGTTTAGCATAAAATAACATTAAGCAGCAACTAACTGTCCTAGTTGAGTGTGTAACTGAAGTTATACCAAACTCAGCCGACCTCACGATTTCCTCTGGCTAAAGTGGCCAGACTACATTTGGTTTTGGGTGGACACAGGATGAAATAAATACGAGCAAAAGCTGGTATTGACTGTAACTGGTAAATTGTACTGGATGTTCACATGGATGCTGAGGCTAGTTTATAAAGGTCAGATCATCTGCCGTGACAGACCGCATGTGTAGATTAAAGATCTAACATATTTTGGCTCTTCATCACACTATCTTTGAATACGTGTGTAAAATTCCTCTGACACAGCGGATACACATAGGCCTAAATCATTCAGTATGGTCCGATGGTCCCCATTTATGGTGATTAATCAACAGAAAAATGCATGAAAGGGAAAACAGTTTTGATTGTTATATTCGATCAAAACTGTTTTCCCTTTCATGCATTTTCATTGGTTAATTTCAGGCTTACTTCCAGCCATTATTCTCAAATCTATTACCTGCTCTTTCTTATACAATAATTATCAGTATACTGATTTGCAGTGCCCCCATGGATGACCTGACCCAAGCCCTCTCGGCCAGCTTTGCTGTGTCCAAGGAGCCCAACAATACAGCCTGCCCCCACCCTCGACTGGCCCAGTACAAAAGCAAGTACAGCGTGCTGGAGCAGAGTGAGCGACGGCAGCGCTTTCTTGATTGGCAAAAAAGGTAATTGCCCCCTCATTATTTAGTGTGTACATACACTCACCTGACACTTTATTAAATACACATTTCCTGGGCCCCCTTTTGGCTTCAGAACTCCCTTAAGTCTTCATAGTGTAGATTCAACAAGGTGCTGCAAACATTCCTCAGGTATTTTGAGCTGTATTGACGTGATGGTAGTACATCTATGATGCAAATCTTCTTTTCCACCACATCCCAGAGGTGCTCTATTGGATTGCAGTCTAATGACTGTGGAGGCCATTTGAGTACACTGAGCTTGTTCTCATGTTCAAAATGTTCAAGATGATTCTTTGTGACATGGCGTGTTACTCTGCTGGGAGCAGCCATCAGAAGGTGGGTACACTGTGGTCATGAAGGGATGGATATGGTCAGCAACAGTACTCAGGTAGACTGTGATGTTTAAACAATACTCAAGTGGTACTAAGAGGCCAAAAGTATGAACAGGATATCCCTGAACCGGATAACGGGATAATTCTGCAAAAGTGTTTTACTTCCTCCAACTTGAATTCCTCCTAAATGGACACACTTGTTTCAGTGCCAGGTGTTCTGGCACTGCATATTTTGCACAGTGCTATGCAAAAGTGTCTCAATGACTCTTTGTGCCCATTGTTCATTTCAGTAAAAGGTTAAACTACGTCAACCATGCGCGGCATCTGGCCGATGGGGACTGGACGGTGGCAGACAGTGATGGGGAGGAAGATATGGAGAAACAGGAGGAGGGAGAACGGGCAAAGGATGGCAACACAGAAGAGGAGGGGATGGAGATTGAGAAGAGGAAGCTGCCAAAACATTATGCAAACCAGGTCGGTGCTTGATGGATGGATGGATATTATTCTGGTGTATTCCTGTCCTGTCCAGCAGAGGGCGCTTGAGTTCTAAAGTTTTGGCTCTGCCCTCAGGTTTGAGAAAGGGGCGACCAGATCCCAACAAAAAGTGTGATGGATATGTTTGTGTGGGAGAATGTGGGCCACTGATTCTAATGCTGAGCCAGAAAGAGAAATGTCTTATTTGCAGTATTGTCTCCTGAATACATGACAGTCCCTCATAAAGGGACTCCTGGTCACCCTGCATGAAACTTTGCAGTAAATCACACTGTTGTATTTTCACTGTCATTCCTGGAGGTTTAAATACAGTGTTGATGAAGTGAAACGTCCCTGTTCCTCCTCAGCTCATGCTGTCAGAGTGGCTGGTGGATGTGCCCTCAGAGCTGGACACTGATTGGCTAATGTTGGTCTGTCCTGTGGGCAAAAGATCTCTGATTGTTGCCTCTAAGGTAGGAACCGCTTCTCTTTTCTTCGCCTCACCTGTTTCTGAAATTTCAGAATCTAGCAAGTAACTTTAAAGGCGTCTCATTAAGAATTCACTTTTGCAATCAGAATTCACAATGATGGCTGAGACAGAAACTTGCTGACTTCTGAATTATTCAGTCTTTGTTGTTTCTAATGTGTCATCTTCCAGTCCTGATCAAAAGTCGTGCCAGTGTTTGAAAAGCAGCAGCCAGGGTTTCTTGCTTTTTAATGCTGGATTCTTGTACTTCTGCTGTTCGTAAATTCATCGATGGCTTCCTGGTATTGCAGAGGACGATGTCGGCTGTCTCTGTGTGTGAAATGAGCCACCTTGTCTGAGCAACACTACCCGATATCTAATAATGTGGACGGACAGCGAGGGAGCGTTTTTCCTGGGGCCGTGACAAAGAGCCAGTCAGTAGATTAAAGTCAGTAGATGAAATTAGAAAGATGACTGTTTGCTCCCATAATGATGAAGGAAGTAACACAGAGGCTTTAAAATGTGCCGTGTGCTTACACCACGTTCCTCCATTCAGGAAATGAAAAATAAAATTAGCGATTCGGTTTAAAAGCTGAATAATACCCACAGTAGAATGGAAAGTCGTTTTCTTGAGCTTTGTTTGGTGTTTCCTTGTCAAACTTGCAGCAGCAGCAGCGTGCTGATTTTGAGCCCAAGTAGGTCACCAGCGCCCGAGGTCACACATCCATCATCACCCACTGCGCCACTTTAGAGTCCTGCGTTGTGCTTGTATTGCTGTTCATTTAACTTGCCAACAACAGCAAAAGCAGTGCGAGTCTGAGTCTGAGAGCTTCAGAGGCGGTAGAGGAGATAAAGTACCTGTTATGCATGTTTAATATCCAAACATTGGCTTTTTTTCCCGCCTTTCTTTGCTTTCGCTCCACACATACAGCTTACAGAGCTGTCAGGATGGTCTTATACTATAAGAAGTGGTATTCAGGAACCTAGAGGTGCATGATTATTTTGGCCTGTATTGAAATCTTCATTATTTAGTTCAATTAGCTGCTATCGTAGTCTCTTGTGTATTGTAGCCTTAAATGTATAACGCGCCTTAATTTTGACTTGATATTATTGCTGTTTATGAGTAATGGAAAGGCTTGGATATGTTTCCTTGTAATTGTGGTTTCCCTGTTGCAGCACGCAGAAACATCAGAGGTGATCAGTGTGAAACCGCACACCCTCTGATACAACCCTGAATGACATGACTGTGCATCTACAGTCATCTGGTTCCTCATTCATTATATCAGGGTGTGACATCATTGACGATAAGTTTCCCGATTCAACACTCGAGAGTAAAAGATTAGCAGATCTGACGGAACGTGTTTTCCATTTCCTGAGGAAAGCTGAATGATTTCATCTGCTGACAAACATGCGTGTTTGACTGAGTCGGTTGTCCTTCTACTCTTAGTGGGACTGTAATTGGAAAAGACATCCCCATACAGTTACCTGGTGTTCTCATCATACTGAATTCTGCGATTACAATTAAATATTGATAACATGAGTCGTAATAGTTCTTGACTTACTAATGTGAAGGGCTTTGCCTCATTTTATTGAATCACTCAATTTGATCACGAGGATTTGGGCAGGAAATACAATCAAAACTTTATTAGGTGCACATTGCTGGTACCAAGCGCCCTTTTTATCTTCAGAGGAGCCTTAATTCTTCAAACATTCCTTATTGATTTTGGTTCATATTGACATGACAGCATCACACAGTTGCTGCCGATTTGTCAGCTGTGCCTCCACGATGGATCTCCCACTCCACCCAGTGTGCTCTTCTGCTGTGTAGCCCATCTGCTTCAAGGTTTTGATGCGCTGGGCATTCAGAGATGCTCTTCTGCATACTTCAGTTGTAGCGAGTGGTTATTTGCTTTGTTACCTTCCTATTAGCTTGAAGCAGTTTGGCCCATTCTCAGTGTACCTAATAAATTATGAGTTCTGCCAGTAACTGTTTATTTTAGCTGACCTTGCACATGGAGTTTAATTGCAACTGAAGGCAGCTTTTAAAGGCACTGTATGTGTCGCAGTATTCTGATGTGTACACCAACGAGAGAAAAATACATTTTAATTATTTTTCCTCCCTTTTTATAGTTGAACATAAACACTGTAAACGAAGTTTCAAACTCCTGCTCTTTAGTGCTCACAATGACAGCATTGTGGAGACCAGCAAATGAAATGATAACACTGGTTTCTTCCCTTCTGCATTGTTTCTGGTTTTGACTCTTTCTTGTAAAGGGTTCCACTGCAGCGTACACCAAAAGTGGCTATTGTGTGAACCGTTTCCCCTCCCTGCTGCCCGGTGGGAACAGACACAACTCTGCTATGGGAAAAGGTAGGTGGTCCTGTCTGTGTATTTGGATCTCCATAATGGGCCGCTGAGGCGTTTGAACAACACGAGGAAGTGCTTCACAGACAGCAGGTTTTCCCATTCACCTGTGAGTCTACCTCATGTTCAGGGGGTCATTTACAAAAAAGATCCAGCTTAAACACCTGGGAAAAGGGGTGACAAAGCAAGAGTTTAGTTATACTGTTGCTCGTTTGTTTTGCCAGGAGCAGGAGCTGCTTTTCAGCTTCTTTCAGTGTTATTTGTTAATATTTGTTGCAAAACATCACACAGGACCTTAATTTACACAACAGAAAGCTCTGAAGAGCCACACTGAACCCACTGTACAGTGCCATAATATGAAGTTCTAAATTATTTTTGGTTTTCTTTCATTTAGATTGAAATGATTGTAAGACTGTAAATGTTCTTTTCTACGTGCAGACTACACGATCTTGGACTGCATTTACAGTGAGGTGGACAGAACTTACTACATCCTGGATGTCATGTGCTGGAGAGGCCACCCGGTCTACGACTGCCCAGTAAGACTGTCTTCTGATCCTCCAGCAATCCAGGAATGCTTGGCTAATTGCATGAGTAGCAGAGTCTGGCACACAGATGTGCTTTTTTGTTTTTTTGCCGTGTTGCCCATCTCATTGGCTCACGATGTGAACATGAGTTATTTTTGTTTACGGCGCTCGCTTTCTCATCAACAGACAGAGTTCAGATTCTTTTGGCTCCAGTCCAAAGTCCAGGAAACCGTCGGCCTATCAGAGATCACCAAACGCAACCCGGTGTGTACCAGCATCACAAATCAAAGCCCCCAGTTTTTATTTCTTCCAGCTTATTTGAGAAACTGCAGCACGTTTACTCAGCAACACATTAGCTGCATTTTGTTTGTTGTGTTTTGCGTCCCGCTGATTATTTCCACATATGAGATGGATAAACCCCTGAATTTGAGCGCACGAACTCTTCAGGCCGAAACGAGACCAACTGTCCAGTTTCTGTATTAATTAATTCATTTTTAAGTGTGTCTGCGTGAGGTTTTTTCCTTGTTGAGTGGACTCGTCATTGGAAAGTAAATTCTCACATTTGACAAGAAAACAAGTTGTGTTTTGAACTAACAGCGTGGGCCTCTGGTTGTGTTTGGTCCAACAGTTCCGGTTTGTGGGCCTTCAGAGCACAGACTGCACGGCAGAATCAATCAAAGCAGCCCTGGCAGCAGAGTACAGCTTCAGTGTAAGAGCAGACTGACTCATTTATCTCCAATTCTTCATTATTTTTATCTGATAGAAAGCAAACAGTACTCCATGTTTGTCATAAGGCTTTTATTGCCTTAATCCAGATTTTTCTGGCTGCAGGTCGATGGTCTCCTCTTCTACCATCGCCAGACCCACTACACCCCCGGCAGCACCCCTCTGGTCGGCTGGCTTCGCCCCTACATGGTCACCGACATCCTTGGTATAGAAATTCCTGTGGGACCCCTCACCAAGAAGCCAGAATATGCCAGCCATCAGCTGCAGCAGATCCTGGAGCATAAAAAACCATCAACCGAAGTCCGCCCAGCCAACAGAAGCGGGGGCTATGAGCTAGAGCACCTGTCCACGCCGAGCCAGGGCAGCGAGGACGCGCTGAACTTTTTGAATCAGAAGCCAATAAGGGAAGCACATATGGAGATCTGAGTGGGAGGCTTAACGAGATGCAAATTGCCAAGTCAGTGTTTCTGAATGGTGGCAGCAGCCCACATATAGTTCTTTAGAATGTATCCTGAATGGCTCTGCAGCTCTAACCAATTGCAAAGCATGGCTAATTCTAATCCGGCACTGCTCTGGACGTCCCCAGAGTGCAGATCAGCAGACCTGTGCTGTACTTTCATATGGCTAAAAATCCACTCTGACATTTAAAGGTTGTACCTGCTCCTTGCACAGGGTTTCGGCACGACGATGAATATTTCACTGTGTGCATATTTGTAAAACCATATGACGAGCAAAGTTCAGCACAGTAAAGTTCGCGATCACAAGTTCGTTTGAGCCGCTGCGCTTGCTGTCGGTGGTTTGCAGGTTTTTGTGAGCAGATCATCAGCTGAGCAAACGTTAGTCTGCAGAATGAACACTCAGCGTTTTGGAAGGTACAGTAGTGCTGTGAGGCCACATCCTGTGAGTTAAGGCTCACCAGCCACACTGATG
>VOQJ01011580.1:0-22749 GCA_015052665.1 Apistogramma diplotaenia
AAACGTTAATTTATTTTTTTTTTTTAAAGTGTTTTGTTTTTTTGTTTAGTGGGGTGGGGGGGGGGTGTCTCAGTTGAGTGCCACTGGTCCTAAAAGTGGCTCCTCTGACTCGATCTGAATCATGCACATTTTAAAGTAGAAAACTGTCCACTCTCCACTGATCGCAACGTAACGTAGGCCAATTTTCTGTAGTTAAGGGGGGGAAGGGGTTGTTGTGGTAATTTGTACTCGTTTGCTCTGTTGTTGTGTATAGATTGTACCTACTCTGTCTACCAAGTCCACACGAGCCACTGTACGGTTTCGGACAATGACGACAGTGTATGGATGGAATGGGAATGCCTCACTCCATTAGAGTTCCTGCTATGGAAGTTTTTTTTGTTTTGTTTTTTTGATATCCATCACCTGTGGGCTTGAAAATAAAAAGTGATGCATTAACTTGTTTGTTCCACTGATGGCTATAATAAATGCAAGTACAACTTACATGGGAAGAGTTTTGCAGTCTGCTTCACGCAGTTCTTTCTTATTTTTTGTCAGTTTTGCTTTTAACTGTGCGTTGGAGATGGTTCCTCATGTCCCAAACTGCATCTTTCTGTGGAGTCATGGGAAATCATTTCTTTTCACTCCCACCTCAGAACTTTTGCTCCTCATTTGTAATACCACTGTATTTGTGTATTTTAAAATTGTTTAAATAAATTAAGTACTTGTATTTGGGGTTTTTTTTTCTTTTTGGATGGAAGTGAACGTGATTTTTAGAATATAAAAAATGTGTTTGTGTATACAGAAATAGAAGCCGGTGGGCCGTCAAAATACACTTAAGACAGTTTACATCAACATAGAAGCCCAATAATAGGAAATTTGTACTGAGCCATTGAGGCCCTGAATCCCAAATAAAGCAGCTCATCATTTTGTCTAAAGACAAAACAAATGTTTCGGTAAAAATAATAGAACTTTCATTTTGCCGTTTTGTTCCAATCAGAAGATTTTTCATCTAAAAAAAATCTGATGACTTTTGTCACAAGAGGGGCAAAACTAGCTGCAAAGTGTGCCACGTTAACACCAAGTCATTTGAGCCCAGAACGGGCAAGTTGAAAGTGCAAAATGACTCCTTGAAGATGTCGAGCTGCTGCATTTATGGGGAAACATTTGCTCTTTTGGAGGTTTATTTCACACCACTCAGAAAGAATGAACACTCGGAAAGCACGTCAGGTCTCAATGAGGAAAGGAATCATGCTGGATGCCTATACTGATTAGACTGAGTGATGTGTTAGGAAAGGCATCATTGACTGGAAATGAAACCTACAGAGGGCCGAATTCAAAGTGGTACTCAGTAGTCTGAATGGCCTCCACGTGCTTGTATGCATGCTTTACAACATCGGGGCTCCTAAAGGATGTCTTGGAGGATTTACTCCCAGATTTGGGCCAGGGCATCACTGAGCCTCTCGACACTGGGCATTGTCATACACCAGGACCCAGTGTACCATCTGACAATGGGTCCAAGGAGCTCACCCTGATACCTAATGGTGGTCAGGGTGCTGTTCTTAGCCTGTAGAGGCCTACGTGTCCCTCCATGGATATTTTGTGATAGATTGGAGTTAGTGTGCTTAGAGAGTTTTTTTTTAAATGGGACACTAAAATCTAAAATATTTCACTTCAGTTAATAAGCACAGTAGTTCACCTGCAGTTACATTGTACACAAAACATGCAGGGGAAATATTTCAATTATGATTTTTGTGTGTGTGTGTCATAAAGTAACTCTTGAGGTCATTTTTACCCAAAAAACAAAATATATAAATGGAAATTATGCTGTGAAAGATAAAAATTAGTTGACGGATGGACACAGAGTTGCACCGGCGATACAGTGAAACCAGTCGGCGGTGCTGTCAGACAGCTTCCACGCCACTGCACAGCCATGACAGTTACACAACACGTCACGCAGCTGCTCCCTGTGGACAGCGCAGAGGTTAAGGCATCCAGGAGAAGCATGGCTGCCGTTGTGAAAACTCATGAAGCAGGAAGAAATCAGACGCAAAGCAAGCTGGAAAAACAGAGGTGGTTTTTGGAGCATGCTGTTATATGTTAAGCAAACTGCTGAGCAAGCTCTTAAAACAACATGTGCTCATTCATTATCAGTCAGGGGAAATGGAGTCCCATCCTACGGGAATTAGAGGGCAGAGAGGTGAGACGCATGAGTCTGAACACAGGCACACATGCTCCCTGTCTAGGAGTAAAGTGGGGCAGGGGGATTGCTGACGTCATCAAACCACAGCCTCCAGCCTACAGTGACAGCACTGCAGTTTATTTATTCCCCCATTATTAACACTCACTGACACCTTCAGGTGCACAATCATTTCCTCTGTTTTTCATCTGCACGTAACCACAGATGCTGGAAACACGTAGGAATAGTGTCTTAGAAAAATCCCAGCACCACAAATACACTACAATGATGGTGATGTGTGGCTACAAGCTTAGCCAGTCTGTAGCTAAGGTGAGGACTAAGTAACAGCTGATGGTAATTCAGGGAGACAACTGTCAATCAAGCAAACAGGCCCAATTTGTGAGTCTCACAAATCCTTAAAGCTGCAGTCAATCAATTTCTCTATTTATGATTGTCCTGGTGTATAAAAGTTTTGCCTTTTGGTTTTTCTAACACTTCTCATCTTTCCTTTATGTTTATCAAACTATTACTCTCTAAGTTTGCCGTACCTTGGTGGATTAGGCCTTAACTAGATTTAATCTAATCCGGTCATGGTCCCTTCCTGACCTCTAAGGTTCTGAACCGCCTTCCGTCTGCTCTCTTTCCCTCTCTGTTATCCGTGTGCCAGACTTATCTGTGGCTGCTCCTGTCAATCCTGTATTAACTTACCTGAACCTACAACCTGGAGAAACAGTGAGCATTTACCTGCTTGACAACCTCATGGTTCTGTGAAGAACCTGAGTACTAGAATCCTTTGCTTGAAAATGTATCTTTGTACTTTTCTCAAGAACTGTAAATATACACATGTGGTTATGTGAGTGTTCATTAAAATCTTTGATTTGTTTCCAGAGCCTCCTGCCGTTGAGTCCTTTGTTTTGCTATCCAGCAAATAACAGTAGTGATTTAGTAATACATAAAAACCCCTCCATGAATCTGCACCTAATTGTAGTGGAGGGGTTTGTGTGCCCAAATGATCCTAAGAATTATGTTGTTGGGAGCATTTTGGTCCTGGTGCGGTCAGGCAAACTGGTCCTGGGTGCAGGGCCTGGTGCGATTCACTAGACCTTTATGAAAAAGTCAACACTGGACTGTGTTTCCTTGCCCAGATTGGGGTTACTGGGGCCCTGCTCTGGAGACAGGCCTGAGGGAGGGGCTTGTTGGCCAGTGTCTTGTGGTTGGGCCTTGGCCCATAGAGCCTGGCCATGCTCAGCCCAAATGATCTATTATTATTACAACCAGTACCTGTTTCTCTGTTTTTTGTCTTTTTTTTTGCATTCCTTTATTTGATGAAGGAGGTGGAGCGAGCTAATGTGGGGAGGCTGCATGGTCCCTCTTCTAATAAGACACCATGAGAATGAACCAGTTGCACAAAAGTGCAGTAATGTGCACTCACACACACACACATTTCATTTCTAAAGACTCTTACTCTGAGCATTATCAGAAGCATTACATCCAGTAGCATCCCTATATTTAGAGCTGTCTGAAACTGATGATGATCCCAGGGGATGCACTCACGAGGAAAAATAATCACCTGTTCCGGTATCACCTAAACAATCCAATAAAAACAAAGGGATAAAAATAGCAGAGCGCGTCATTGGGCGCTGCTGAGTGAGGCGAGAGCTGCATGGGCTTTAGGACCCAGCAGCACGGAGGCTTCCCTGTGCGCCGTGCCGATGAGCTGCAGGCTGACGTGCAGGGAGGAACGCGCTGCTCCGGTGCTGAGGCAGAAAGCTGGAGGAAGGGCAGGACAGCATCACCCGGTAAGACGCGCAACAGTTTTTCAGTGTACGTGCGTTGATTTGAAACCTGACATCTGAAATAACTAGGGCTTACTGTTATATACAATATATACATTACATACAAGCTGAACTCAGTTTAGAGATGAATGGAGCAGAACAGTCTCTGTCACTGCCACAGTGACACATATTTATAACTGGGACGGGTGATCTCTCATTTTTTAGCTAATGCAGGTTTTCTCACGCGATGCTGGCCAGACTGTGTGTCGTGAAAGCGTTTTGACAAAGGTGCGCATCGGCATTCAAGCATAATGGCTCAACGGCTCTGCGAGATGAAACCCTCCATCCCTGCTGGGATGTGAGTGACGTTTGTTTGCATGGAGCGAGGATTTCTTTTAGTCTTGAAACTTAAAAGCTTTTATTTTGAAATGTTGGAATTCAAACGAGCAATTAGTAATAATATTAATGTCAAATTAATAAGTGAATAAGCAATAATGAATGAATAAGGGAACAAACAAAACTACTAAATAAATAAATAAGCGAATGACCACTGGTATGAAGCAAATTGCATGACATAATCATAGCTATAAATGTGCTTTTAAACTTAGTTTTAAACCTATTTTGTGTGTATTTCTCCAAAATCAAAGATTAAGGTTTAAAATCTCTTCAGTGTGACAATTTTCCAAAAGGCACAAATTAAATTATTATCCATTGGACTTGGAAGTATGTATATAAAAAAGTATACTTTACCATCACTTTACTTTCTGTTTTGGTCTTTACACAAACTGTATATAAAAGATAAACACAAGTCTTAAACGTGATGGCTGTGCAAAATCTGTGTTGGCCAGCAGGGGGCTACTCCGGTTGTATAGAAATCCATACAAACTCTTCCTCTCTCGTTATCTCACTTCACAGTGAAACTTTCCTGATCTGGTCTCAGTCACTTCTTTCAATAATCTGAAGTTGTCTCCAAAATGTTTTCAAATATACAGTTAAAATGCCAGTGAACATGCAGCATCCTTCTGTTTCTCAGTTACATCCACCCATTGCTCATCATGTCTCATTTGAAAACACCAACATGGCAACAGCAAAAACATTCATCTTAATGCTTTACATCCTTATTAACCAATGGATGATATGTGCTTGTCAAGTCTGTCATTTCCAGGTCTAAAGGAAATGCAAAATCTAAAACACTGAGTCTCAACTGAGGGTTAAGAACCATCTAAATTTTTCCGCTCCAATAAAATGATCAGTGTTGCTGTTCTCTCAGGTGTTACAAAAAATGTAATATCCAGGCATCCGTGAAAAAGGGGATTTACAATGCTCAGCTGAGTTAGATGTTAGCAGGGAGTGAACTCATTAGTTTACAGCTAAATATGATACACCATCTTCTGGCTTAGCTGTTTATAAAAAAAAAACAAAAACACATGGCTGTGCTGTCACTTTGGACATAAACAAAGGCGGAAAACTAAATAGAGCAACATTTGGAAGGTTAGCAAAGTTTGGCTAGCTCACATGTGTGCTATGATGATGACAGCCTCACTGAACGCAGTAGACACTTGGACCTGGAAACAGGGTATATACATCATCACTCAGAAAGAAATTATCGTGGCTGTTTCCATCTTTTATATACAGTCTCTGGTTATTCATTAACTCTCAAAAAAAAATCTAACTCTTCAGCAGCTCAGTGCTTTTAAGGTGAAGGACATGATTATAGCTAAGCAAGTATTTCTTTGACCTTTTGGCTTAAAAGAGCAGTCTGAAAATAAAGTGATGATTTCAGTCTGAAGCAACAGTCATTAGGCTCCAAGGAAAATATCCTCTATTGAGCAGAGCACAAAAGAGCTAAGGGGGCAATTTTCTGTGGGTTAATTAGTGCGAGTACTTATAGATTACACATCGTAAAACTGAGTCACTGTCACCATGGAAATATTGATTAGTGCAGCTTTGAACATCCCATGTCCCAGCACAAATCATTCCTTCCTTCATGAAAGTACATTTCCTAATTTTGTGAATCCATCCAGAAGAAAAAAAAATCACTGTGAAAAAATTTTAAATGCCAAAATTAAGGTGGGATTATTTACAGCAGTGAATTGTGGTAATCAAGTGTACTTGAGTACTGCATCAATCGAGAAGGTTTTGGCACAGATGTAACTTTACCACCTTTTCAAGGACACTCTGGCAGATCTCTATGAGTCCACACAATACTTCCAAGAGCAAAGGCAAGATATGTTTCTTGCTGTGACTGTGAAATAATATAAGAAATCACCCTGAGGACTGAGTAACACATTCAATGTGGTCAACAGTTGTTTTTAGGCTGGTCACGTCACAGTCCTGTCAGCACGAGGCTTGAAACGATCATGTTACCCCAGAGACATCGGATTCCTGAACCCAGCCTGCGTTTCAACCATTCCTTCTGCTTCTTCAAGAGATTGTAAATTAACTGATGGAGCCTCTGGCTGTTTCCTCGCTGTCCAAACAGCAGCTGAGCATCTTCACTGCGTCGAAATGCACCTATAACAAATGAAAGCAACTGAGCCATCCCATTAGGGAGCATAATAGGCTGGGGTGTGACATTAAATCACGTGCTTCATGCTCTCTGCTGACTGTGAATAACAGCTGACCAGGGCGGATGAGGTTGAGCTGGTTGTGACTTAAAATGAAACAGACGCAGCCGCGATCGCATCTTCCTACTTGTCACCGTGGGGGTGAGAAAGGAGGGTGGGCAAGGACTTCAGCAGTAAAACATGGCAATATTAAACAGTGATGCTAAGGGTGAAACATAGTGCTGAATTGAATTCGGCACAAAATAAATCTACCTGCTTGTTGTCATTTTTATCATTTTTTCCAGCTTCTCTTGAGAAAAGCCCTAAAGAACTATGGGAGGCGTCGCGCTGGATGAGGGTGATTCGGGGGTGAAAGCTCCAGATGGAGGCTGGGGCTGGGCAGTGCTGGCCGGCTGTTTTGTCATCACGGGCTTCTCCTACGCTTTCCCTAAAGCGGTCAGCGTCTTTTTCAAAGAGCTCATCAGAGAGTTTGATGTCGGATACAGTGACACTGCGTGGATCTCCTCCATCCTGCTGGCCATGCTCTATGGCACAGGTAGGCTGCTCCAGTATTCACATGCCACAGTGGGAAAGCTGTACATACGCTGCAACATTAAGAACATATTTATCCTGTTTTGATTTTGTTGATTTTTGACATTTTGCAGCCCAGCAAATCAGGACTTTACTTTATGCTTTTTGCTTGTATTGCCTCAGTCCACGCATCAGGATTTTTCAGTGGTTAAAGTTAGTCCTGGATCAAACATTACAGAAACCCAGGAAATGTGAGGATAGATAGAGGGGCACACCACACACCATGCATGAGATGTGTCATGCTTTCAGCTAACAGCTCCCTGGGAAGCACCTGATTGGTAAAATATATTGTTTAATGCCTGTCAAACTGTGTTATCTTTGACATAATTCTTAGACTCAGCTTAAAAAATGGGAGTAAAATGCGTTTTTTTTTTTTTGCAGCACTGGTTCATTTCTTGAGTTAGGTGCCGTTTTTTGAAGCTTGAATGATTCATGGGTCAGTGTTAAGCAGCTTAACAAACAACATAAACAACCCTCTGAAAATAGTCAGGTACAAGGACTGGACTGAACAGCAGCCAATGTCCTTCATCAGACCTTAAAAAGACGAGACTTTCTGAAGGTAATTATTTGCTCAAGAACCATTTAAAAAAAGAGCAGGAGAGTCTGGCTGTTTGAAAATATTAATAAAGGAATGTGAACAATTAAAAATGGAAAAACACCCTTAAAATTCATTGTTATCTTATAATTTTGAAAATGATGCTTCTGCTTTTTCTCGTCACACTCTCAAGAACATTTTCATCATACTTAGCATTCAATGTGAAAGTTTGGAAAACGCCCTCGTCTTCAGGCTTCCATGTTATTTACGTGCTGTATCTCACAGTAACAGGCAGGCCTGATGCACACAGTCATATTATGTTGCACTCTGTCCAGGCCCCCTGTGCAGCGTGCTAGTAAACCGCTTCGGCTGCCGTCCAGTCATGATGGTGGGCGGCCTCTTCGCCTCTCTGGGAATGATCCTGGCCTCCTTTTCCACCAGCATCATCCACATCTACCTCACCACTGGAGTCATTACAGGTCTGACTGCTTAAATCAACACATCTACAAGTTGTGATCACGCAATACTGTACATCCTATAAATTCAGAATAGATGAATGCACTTTTTCCTATATTTCATATTTCATATGGTTAGGAAATATCGTGTTTTGGGCAGAAGCGAGCCCCTTCGCTAAAGGACACCTTGGGTTAAACTGAGGTGTGCTTGCAGCTTTGATAATGAGAGCACCCTGGCGTGTGGTCTGGGTTAAGGTTACAGTGAAAGTATACTTCACCACACGTGCTTGTCGGATCATTGAGCAGCATTTGAAACCGTAATGCAGGTTAGTGGTGCAGAGGTTGCAAGGTAATAACACCACAAATACCTTCCAGGAGGCACTGTCAAAAAGTGTGCATCATCATACCTAAACAGATATTTAATCTGGCTCCTTTCTTTTTCTTTCAGCTTCTTTTTCTCTGCCTGCACATGTGGCTGTTGTGATCAGCTGTAAACCTTCCGAATATATGAAATACAAACAAGCTCTTTATGTACATATCTCAAGCGTTAGGGTATCATCCTAACGCTTGTCCCCATATCATGCATAAATGTGGGGAAAATAAAACTGTCTGTGTTTTAAAAAAAATGCTAATCAAAGCAAATACGTTCAAATAACAAAAGGCTAAATAATGCAAAACTGTCTTTCCCTTGCTGCAGGTCTTGGATTAGCGCTGAACTTTCAGCCTTCCCTGATTATGCTAAACCGCTACTTCAGTGAGAAGCGTCCTCTGGCCAACGGCCTTTCAGCAGCAGGAAGCCCTGTGGCCCTGTGCTGCCTCTCGCCACTTGGCCAAGTCCTTCAATACCAATATGGATGGAGGGGAGGGTTTCTTATCTTAGGTGGCATGCTGCTTAACTGCTGCGTGTGTGGGGCCCTCATGAAGCCTCTGGTCGCCCCAAAAAACCTCAAGGCCAAGAGCTTAGAACAGGACAATGACAAGGAGGCAGAGGGGAAAGAGAAGAAAAAGCCAAAAGCTAAACTGCTGGACTTCTCTGTCTTCAAAGATGGCGGCTTTCTCATCTATACTGTGGCAGCATCCATCATGGTGCTGGGGCTGTTTGTGCCTCCTGTGTTTGTTGTTAGTTATGCTAAGGAGCTGGGAAATGAAGACACCAAATCTGCTTTACTGCTCACCATCCTGGGATTTATTGATATCTTTGCACGGCCCACATGTGGTATAATCGCCGGGCTAAAATGGGTCCGGCCTCGCTGTGTCTACCTCTTCAGCTTCGCTATGCTCTTCAATGGAACCACTGACCTGATCGGCTCACAGGTGAGTGATCATGTACCTGTTTGCATAGAAATGATAAACATTGCAGGTTGCTGTTTATTCACTTTTCATGTTTATTTCCAGGCCAAAGACTATTCATCTCTGGTGGTCTTCTGTGTCTTCTTCGGCATCTCCTATGGCATGGTGGGTGCCCTGCAGTTTGAGGTTCTCATGGCAATAGTCGGTACTGAGAAGTTCTCCAGTGCCATTGGCCTAGTGCTTCTCATGGAGGCCGTTGCTGTGCTGGTGGGGCCACCTGGCGCAGGTCAGTAAGCACAGTGCACATAGGACTCTGGGCTCTGTTTTAGCTAGTCCTGCATCATGTTGAATGTAATCTTGATGACAGATATGATATTACCTCTAGGAAGAGGCCAGGTTGTAGCCAGGGCCATGGGTGCATGGTTGCAATGTCAGAAATTTTTTAAAGCATTGATTGAGCACAAATTTGAGAAACTTCACAAACTGTTCACTAACTTTCATGAAAGTAAAGGTTAAAAGCTTTGTGATTAAAGGACTGTTAAGCTTTGCCGAACTTTTCATGACATCAGTTTTTTGTATCTCTTTGGGGTCTTGTGTTGTAGAACTTTATGTGTTAATGTCTCCCCTTCAATTGTCCTGCTCTGCTAACCAAAAAAGAACAAGCAGGAGAGTCAAAGTTAGCCACCAGCTGCTTACGCAATGTAGCATTTACTGACTAGGATGAGATACTTTTCTCAGGAGTGGGTGGAGACCAAAAACAGAGTTAAAAGTGACAAAAT
Source organism: Apistogramma diplotaenia (assembly GCA_015052665.1). NCBI lineage: Eukaryota > Metazoa > Chordata > Actinopteri > Cichliformes > Cichlidae > Apistogramma > Apistogramma diplotaenia. Next base: position 10,127 of record VOQJ01011580.1, read on the forward strand.
ATTACACCTACATTCTGGCCAAGTACAACTCCAGATAATTTCTATATCACTATGTCAGTTCTGCATTTTTATGCCAGTGAGTGTTGGAAAAAATCATTCTGCTGTTCTCTGTCTGCTAGATATCATAGCCTATCAACAGCAGGCTGCTGTTACGAATGATAGCATAGGCTGCAGTTGTGAAGAATAACGTTTTCACAGGATTCTATGCAAAGAGACACCCCATGATTCAGTCGCTGGTAGAACAACCATTAGCAGAAATTACTTGAAGTAATTGAATTCTGTATAACTTTTTCAGTCTCTCACATCATATGAAGGAATTTTAACACTCGTCCTTCAGTTCTTCGAGGTTTGCTGGCATTCATTTAAGCACAACTCTGATAGTTTCCTACCACATCATTTCAGTCGGGTTCAGATCTGGACTTTGACCAGGCTGTTGCAGCACCTTGAGATGGCCTCACATTTGAGTCTGGAATACTTTGGTATTCAGAGAAGACTAAATAACTGCAAAGTACCCAGGTCCTGTCGCTGCAAAACAAAACCCAAATCATCTCCCTTCCACTACCGTGCTTGCAAGTTGCTACAGGGTGACTGTGCTGATATGCTGTGTTTGGTTTTCATGAAATGCTGGCACCATGCATCATGGCCAAACATTTCCACTTTTGTCTTATTTGTCCAAAGGACGTTACTCCAGCACTTGTGGTTTGTTCACACTTTTTAAGTCTTTTTCTAACTGGAAAGTCATGAAGATGCTAACTGAAGCCTGAAGATGTGGCTCTTGGTTGTTTTTTTTGCACCATCTGAATGCTTCAGAACAGCAAACTGCCAAAATGTCTGCATTTATAGAGGTGATCACACTTGATGATGATCATTTAATCAAAATCCTTTGATTGGCAGCACCTGACTGGTGCTTACACTCTTAATTCATTTGGACTGGTAAGCATGCTAAGTTGTTTCCAATGTATTCTTCTGTTTCAGGCCGGCTGCTTGACTCCACCAAGAAATACATGTATGTCTTCCTGCTGGCAGGAAGCGAGGTGGTCCTCTCAGCTGTGGTTCTGGCCACCTGCAACTTCCTGTTCATCAAAAGGAAGCCCTCAGAGCCAGCTCACAAACTTGAGTGCATTGCAGTCACAGAAGACACCAACACAGAGGTGTGCAGCAGGACGGCGGAGGTGAACAACGAAGAGGAGAAGGGAGAGAGGGAGGAGCAGGAGAAGGAGATGAAGAGGGAGGCATCACAGGAGCTGGTGGAAAAAGAGGAAAAAGACAAAGAGAAAGCAGATGAGGTCAGGCCAAAGAGTGTAACAGTGGACTCACAGGAAGTGGAAAGGTTCTTGAAAGAACCGCAACTAAACGGCGGCATGGCACCCAGCCCCGAAACATGCCTGTGAAAAGAGGTCGACACTGGATGGGATTGTGATCCGTGAGGGACCGTGCTGCACCATACTGGATAGTCCTGCTTCCCCCATAATGTCGTGTTTAATCCAGGTGTTTATGTCCGATACGGCTGATGGTGTGGTGTCACTGCCAGAAGAAAAACGAATAGTTATGTGAGCAATATTTTATCTCTAGATGTTTTTGAGTGTGGTTAGTTGTCACAGCACTGCCTTGTGTATACAGTTCATATTAAAAGCCACCAGCAAATAAAGCTGAAGGATAATTCAGTCTGAAGTGCTTTTGGGGGGTGAAGGTCCCAGTCTCTCTCGCCTTCCCCGACTATCACTGAACAGACGTTTTCAGCGCACTGAAGTACATGTGTTTGACTGTGGTTGTCTGTTGTCAAGCTTAATGTGCTGATTGTGTTGTTTGTCCCCCAAAAAACCCAGACTTACACTACAATACAAATACTGATGGCATGAAGATGCAGCAGGTTTGTGTGGACCAAAGGACTGGCTGGGATATGGCTTACTAGTAGGATCAAACAGGCCTTGTTGAAGCATTGACTTACTGATGACTGTAGAGCTTTTTCCTCGTGTCGCCTACATGCTTTGCACTGCCTGTACTGTTTGTGAGTGTTTCAGTGAAGCCGAATATTAAAGGGAACGTTTAGTTTTTGCGTCACTTGTTTTAAATGAAATGTAAGTAAAACCAGTGAATGTTTGAATGATGGCAGAAAACATGGAAGGAATGTCCAGCCTGTAACTTTACAGAATTTACAGATTTGGTAAAAATTTACTTCAAAATGGGAAAATAGTTGGGTTTTTTTGGGGTTTTTTTGTTGTTTTTTTGCAGAGAACGTTGGGATTATGGTCAGAATTCATCATAATCAGTACAACCAGCAATGCTTCAAGTTTTGGTAGACTGTCCTCATATCAGCCTCCTTTATACTCCTTCAAATCTGCTTCACTTTAAAGGTGAAAAATCTTCCGGATCCTTGAGTTTTCTTCCACATTTTACTCTAATGCCGTAGCTCATGGCTTTATCCTTCTGTTTCACTCTCACAGCCACTTTCCAGGAAGCTGAATGAACGAATGCTGCTGTTGTATGTCCAGTAGATGTCTAAATAGGTAACTGCTTGCTAACATTGAAGGGAAAAAAGGCTGCTTCTGCTTCTAGAAATACATTTTATTTTTGGTTTTAGGTTTGAGACGCATAACTGTCATTTAAAGCTTGGAATCTAATGGGATTGTTACCATTATTCAGTAAGCATCTATTTGTTTTTTATTGGCCAGGAGGGAGCAGCTGGGTGAGGAGTGAGATCTCTCTGTATCCATGGTGATGGATGATTTCTCATGCACAGAAGAGTGAGTGGGACTTCGTGTGCCATTTGGATTAGTAAAAGCCCATACTGGCTTTATTTGGATGGTTTAAAAGGATGATTGGTTAGTAGGGCAATCTACCACAACAACAGTCTACCTGCAATAATGCTGGATGAAGTGTGTTTTATTTTATTAAACTGTGATATGTGACTGAATATTATGCTTTTCTCTTCATTTTGTTGCCTAATGTAAAAACGTCAGTCCGTGTGATTTGAATGTCGCGTCTGTACATTTCTGTGTGAAGCTGCAGTTAAAGACCGTATGAAACAGGAATACCACGGCCGTGCTCATATGTACTCAAGCCCCGCAGCTGCTTCAGTAACATGCTGGATTTTTGTTTTCCATGAACTGTACCGCGTTGACTGTTAATCCTGAAAAGAAACGATGTCTTTGTTGAGTCGCTTTCGCACCTTTCTACCAATTCCTGCTGAATGTCACTGATGTCAGTCAAATCAGACTGATCCCGACTTGGTTTTCTGTTTTTAATGGTTTTACCTGTGGAAAACAGATATGTTCTAATAGAGAAATAAACCTAGTTACACCTGCGTACATGTCTTGACTGTAAAATACAACTTGTCAAAACTGATGGAGCTATGAAGTGGCATCAGACTTTGCTCAACCATGCATGCATACCATCTGGAAGGCATCTGATTAGCATTGGCTTTATTTTTCATCAATACTATGATAACAAACACGCTGTCAGCACAGGAAAAATTGCCTGGATAAATAACAAATAACACTATCAGTCATCAGCTGGCCTCCCCAGAGCCCACACCTCAGCATTACTGAAGCAGTATGAGATCATCTAGACAAAGAAGAGAACAAAAGGCAGACGACATCCAAAGAAGAGCTTTGAATGTCTGTCAAGAAGCCTGGAGAACTGCTCCTGAGGACGGCTTGAAGAAATGACAGGAAAGCTGCCCAAGGCTTTGCTGCAGAATAAAGGTACTTCTCTGTTTCCATACTTATGTCAGTTTTGAAGAGATCCCCTGCACCACTTGCTGAAATGTAACCAAACACCATGACAGAGCCTTCATCGTGTTTTACAGATGGTTCATCACTCCTTAAAACCAATTGCCACTGAATTTTCTCCTCAGTTCTTGTGTAATCTGACATACTTCAGCCTTTGCTCCCAGTTTCTCTCATTTAAGGATGGCTCTTTGACAGCCACCCTTCTATTGTGGCCATTTCTGATGAGGCTCCATCAAACAGATGGATGAGCTGAAGGGCCAGATGCACTTATCAAGTCTTGTGTCAAATCTTTTCTGGAATATTTCCCATTTCTTAAGGACTTTATTTTCAGATACTTTTCCTCTACAGTAGATAGATAGTAGATTGAGCTTCTTTTGCCCTTCATTTGTCCTTCATTTGTCCAGTTTCCCCGTATTTTTAGGACATACTGCACACCGTGCTGGGCTTTTCCACTAAAAGCTCTTTGGGAATCACATTGTTTTTTGCAAATATACTATTTTATGCCTGTCAAACTCTGTGATCTTTGGCAATTTTTTTTGGCATTTATGTAAATGATAGATTAAAGTTACTTGTTCTGTTAAATACTTTTAAATAAGCTGTATATACAAATGTTGGTCTACATGACACTTTTGGCAGTGCTGTTATGGATTAATCTAATCGATAATCAAATAATGAATGTGACTCTATCAGTCATTTTTATTGTTGCTTTCATACACCGCAGCAGATGAGGTCGTTTCTAAACCGGAGTACATTGATGCTAACCATTATTAAGCAGAGGAAGAAGAAAATGCAGGGGCGACCAAAGGTTTCCGCCCGACCTCATTTCGCTGTTACACATAGTTGGAAAGCGCTGCGCCAGGAGTACAGGTGAAACAACAATTTATCCGGACGGTGTTAAATATGTACAGTTAATACGTGAGCACAGTGATACGTAAATGAGTAATATCATGATGTCGCTGGCACGTTTTCTCTGTTTAACTGGTTGTATTTGTGTTACTTCCTGCGCTGAATGTCCGCTCACTGCTTTAGCTTTGCTAGCTACACGTTGGTCCAGGTCAGGCACAGCCGGTCAGAAGCACATAAAACACTGAGGTCGCTAAGCTTATGAGAGCAATGAATATTGAGCCCCCCTGTCAACATTTTATTTGACTATTAGGCCCGTTTTAATACTCTGTAGAAAGCTGTCATCGTCCAGAGCATCTCTGTAGTCACAAAGTGCTGAAAATGACTGAAGTGTTGAATGCTGCCTGTGTTAATCTGGTGACTAAGAAACAAAGGAGCTTAAACCTAAGTGTTTGCTGCTTTTCTCAAACAAATCAGATCGTGTTAAAATCAAGGAGTGCACATTCGTGGATTCATTTGAATAATTAGTGGACTAACTAAAGTAAATATGAGTAAAATGAAAAAGCCCAGCTTCTACTTGGTTCTCTTTTGTTATTTATTGCATCTATATTGACATCTTTGGTGTTTTTCCCTCTTTGGTTCCAGAGGATTTGGGGATTTGGATTGTGCACTAGTTTTCTAAAAGCCATGGCATGCTTAACTGTTCTGTTGAATCAGTAGGAAAATAACTTTTTCCTCTTGTCGTTCCTTTTCTGTTGAGGTCAGCTGTGATGGCCAAGTTTCAGGGCTTCGATTTCTGGAGGAAAACTCTAAAGGAAGCACGCTATGTGGTGGCACCCATGGTAGACCAGAGCGAGCTGGCATGGCGCTTGCTTAGCCGCCGGCACGGTGCTCAGGTTTGCTATACCCCCATGCTGCATGCTCAGGTGTTCGTCCGTGATGCGAACTACAGGAGAGAGAACCTCTACAATGAAGTCTGTGAGGAGGACAGACCTCTCATTACACAGGTGAGGATCCACTCCGAGTTGACTGGAAACCCTCAGTCTGGAAGGCTGGAGGAATATTGGGCGGCACGGACAGGTAGCATGGGATTTTCTAATTGATAACATAGGTGCATCTCCCAAAAATCTTAGACAAGTTACAATTTTAGCAACCCTGACTTCAAGGTCAGAGGTCAGGTTTTCTGAAAATCTTGTCAACACAATTACTGAAAAAAGTCACCTGGGATTTTAAAATTGATACAATAGGTCTACTAAAATTTCTCGAACAAATTTTAATTTTAGTGACCTTGACTTCAAGGTCAAAGGTAATTATTTCATTATTTAACAATTACAAATAATGGGAGTTGATGCTTTTAGATCTTTGACAAATAACAGGAAATGAAGTGTAATCAGTGTTTGGTCGTGTGTACAGGTATAACAATGCAGGTAAGATTGAGAGAGCATTCATAAATGAAGTCTTAATAAATTATGGCCACTTCTGGTGAGACAGGTGTTTCAGGGGTGACTTCACAGGCGTGGATTTTCTTTTCTTTTTTTAAACATTGACAAGCAGGAAATGCCTCAGGATGTGTGGATGCGTTTTAAAGGTCAACTAAATATTCTGGAGAAAATTCTCAGGCAGCCCGGTGGTGTGGCGGGTAGCACTGTTGCCTTACAGCTATAAGGTCTGGGTTCTAAACTACCGTCCTTTCTGTGTGGAGTTTGCATGTTCTCCAGGTACTCTGGTTTCCTCAAACTGTCCAAAGACATGCAGTTAGTGGGGTTCGGTTAATTGGTCACTCTAAATTGCCCGTCTGTCTCTCTGTGTTAGCCCCGCGACAGACTGGTGACCTGTACAGCTCACCTATGACAGCCTCGACGGGCTGATGTTTATTGCCAGATGTAAATCACTGTTTTCTGTGCGTGTGTGTGTGCATGTGTGTGTGTTAGTTTTGTGCCAATGATCCAGAGGTGTTCCTTAAGGCAGCTTTGCTGGCTCAGGATTATTGTGACGCCATTGATCTCAACCTGGGTTGTCCACAGATGATCGCTAAGAGAGGTACACCCTTCATACACAAGTGAACCCACAAATTTCTTACTTCAGCATTTCGTAAAGTTTGGATCAGTTGCCAAACTTGTGGATGGCAGGTAAAAGGGGAACTTCATGGTGATGTGTTTTTTGTGTGTGTGTGTTTTAAGGTCATTACGGTGTTTTCCTACAAGATGAATGGGAGCTGTTAGAAAAAATGGGTAAGCCTGTGTTCCATAGGACTGCATTAAGTAACTGTCCATCTTCTATCTGTTTAATCATTTTTTTCACCAGTTTTACCATCTCAGACACCTAAAATTTCCTCCTTATTTGTCAGTCAGTTTAGCCAATGAAAAGCTCTCAGTGCCAATCACCTGTAAGATCCGTGTGTTCAAGGAGATCGAAAGGACGGTCCGCTACGCCCAGATGCTCGAAAAAGCAGGATGTCAGGTAAGATCTCTGCAGTTATTCAAGCACGAGTTTGCCAGCTCTGCAGCTCGTCACTGCCCGGTCATCTCGAGTTGTGTTGATTGATCTTGGTCTTACAGCTGCTGACGGTGCACGGCAGAACCAAAGACCAGAAAGGTGCCATGACGGGTATCGCTAGCTGGGAGCACATAAAGGCTGTACGGTGAGCTGGTTCTCTCACTAATAATTAAATGCTTCCATATGTGGTTGTTTTGAAATTAAAGCGGAAACAAATGACCCATAAAGCTGATCGTTTGAGCCAACCTGGAAACTGAATAACAGAATAACAGTGATGTATATTGACTGGTGTGATTTGTTACAGGCGTGCAGTAAATATTCCCGTGTTTGCTAACGGCAACATCCAGCACCTCAGTGATGTGGAGCGCTGCATTCAAGAAACAGGCGTGCAGGGAGTCATGAGTGCAGGTCAGGAGCAGTATTTTATTTTTTTAATTTATTACATTTTTCCCCTTAATGTGACAATTTTTGCTTTGTACTGTTCCTAGAGGGGAACCTCCATAACCCAGCCCTGTTTGAAGGCCGCAGCCCCCCAGTGTGGGAAATGGCTGAGGAGTATCTGGAGGTGGTGAAGCAGTATCCTCCATGCACCTTGTCCTACGTTCGAGCCCACCTCTTCAAGCTCTGGCATCACACGTATGTCTCTCTTTGCCTCGTGCACTTCGGCATTCTGGACATTTTGTGTAGCTTTCGCAGAAATGCTATTGGTCCAAGATTCATTATTCTTAAAGTCCTGTTAAAGCTGTAATTGTTAAGGTCTCAGCCCCGGTGGATTTGGGGACAGCTGAGTGCTTTGTGTGTGTACACTGTACCTCAGTTCTCATTTGGAGCCTCCCCTTGTGCATCGTGTCTGGTTTTAAAACGTCTGGACTTGTGCAACCAGTAGGTGGCGTCACAGTTGCTGCATATATGTTGAGCTGCGCACATCTGTGTTTAGGCTGCAGATCCACCAGGACCTGAGGGAGGAGTTGGCCAAGGTGAAGACCCTTGAGGGTTTGGCTGACGTTAGCAAACAGCTGAGACTTCGCTGTCAGGTACAAACAAGAAACGGCACACGCGACCTCTGATCACAGCCTTTATGCCTGCGGGGAGCCACAGATATACTGTCGTTACACATTGCTTCACCTGCTGTCAGCGCTTTCACATGAAGCAGTGAAACATTACAAGAACAAGCCATCAGAACCTTCATTTTACCGCCAAAACAGTCCCTCCAAATTAAGGGTTCTTACTCATTTATGCACCTGACCCAGCTTTGCCCAATAAGCGCTGGGTTAAAAGCTAATCTGCATTTCCAGAAACCCCAGCACCTGCAGCAGGACATGATGTTTCTGTTCGCTGTTTTATATACAGTCTGCTGCCTGCTCCAGGCTCCTCCTCACACCCCCGTCCCACTACACTATGGCACACATACAGGGAGAGACATAATTAGTTCATGCTGCCCAGCTGAGTCAGCCAGCCTTCCCTGACACCGCCCTCCTGACCCATTGCACTACCCCACCCCCCTGCAGCTGTGCCGCCAACCACACCCCACCGTCACCGTTTATTATGAAACTGAGTTGTTATGGGTCGTGACATGTTGCGTGTGATTTGACATCGTGGCACCACGTTCTCTCAGGGTCACTCTCCAAATAGCTCGATTAGTTCAGATGTCCTTGAAATTCCTGACGGTGGCTCTCTGTGTCCACACAGGAGGAGATAACCAAAGGGAAGGACGCAGAATATAAACAAAGTGGGCTTCCTTTCCCCCACTGGATCTGCCAGCCGTATGTCAGGCCAGTGTACGTCACAGCACTTCTCTGCTGTTCTGATGAGCAATATTAGCATGAAGCAGTAAAAGGAAAATAATGCATTACTTAAGTTCAAGGAGAAGGTTTCTCACTGTTTAATGATGACAGGCCAAAGGAGACGGTTGCCAACGGTAACAGCCAGGGGTCAGAGCTGAAGAAGACAGTGTGTCAGAAGAGGGCGCTGGAGGACTGTGATGGAACAGCCGACACCCTCTCCAAGAACAAGCAGAAGAAACGATCCCGCAACCCCAACAAGAACTTCTGTCCCGATCAGAAACGTGAGATTAAGCCGTCACCTTTAATTGTTGTTCCTCAGTCAAAGCGTGAGTGAATGGACCCGAAACCTGACGGACTATGCCTCTTCTTTCTTCCTGCAGCCAAGTACATCAAATGTGAGCAATGTGGCAACCCAAAGGCAAGTTAAAAATGTGACCGTCATGACTGGTCATTGATTTAAAAAATTAATTTGTGTGGTGATTTTTCAGTTAGTTAATCAGTTTCCCAAGTAAATTCTCTTACAATTTTAATCATTTTAGCAGGTTTGCTCTGCTTTGCTTGGATGCTCAGTACGAGCTGATCTTTCCTTTTTTCTTTGCAGGGAAATAAGTGTGTCTTCAACCTGTGTCGAGGCTGCTGTAAGAAGAAAGCCTTCAAAGAAGTGGCAGACTGTCCCAGTGAGTACACAAACACACACAGATTTCAGTGTCAGCAGTGTAGTGTTGTACTGTGCTGGGAAACTCTCCTTTCCCCTTTGATGAAGCCTTTGAGCAACAAGATCTTTCCTGAAGAATCATAGTCATGACGAATAATTCTCTTAATGGTTGATTTATACTTACTGACCTGCTTGGATTTGGAAGGTGGATTCTGACTTGGGTTTCACTAATATAAAGTGGGAATATGCTGAGTCCATATAAATAACAGCAAAACAGCTGCTTGCTGGCTTTTTATTGGATATTCCCTGTGTTTAACAGGCCACGGGCTGAGGTTCAAGACTAAAGCAGAGAAACGGAAATCGGAGGAGAAGGAGCAGGCGGAGAAGGAGCAGGCGGAGATTTCCACGGCAGAGATGGAGAGAAGCAGCAGCACTCCTCAGGCTTTGCATGATTCAAATGGAGGCCTGCAGGGACAGTCACTGTTATGAGCTGGACTGCTACGTGCTCCACATGCACAAACCACACCTGTTATTAATGCTCTAAGCTGACTTATTCTGAGCTCTTATTTTATTGATAACATCTCTGCAAACCAAGTAGGGTTTAAACAAACTGTCCAGCCGTGTTGGTTGGAGGCAGAATGGCTACAACGGTCAGTCCTGTGAGCTTGTGCGACTCCAGGATTTATTCAGGCAGCACAGGGAGATGTGACCGGAGGGTGAACGATGCTTCATGCAAGCAGATCAGTGCATTCAGAGGCCGTCATGAGCAGTTGGTACATACTGTGTACACAGCTGCTATGGTCTCATCAAATGGAATGGGTTCTCATGTAATTTATTTATATTGGGTTTTTTTAAGAGATCCTATGAATACAGTATTTTGGCCAAAGTTGTTGGTGAGTCACCGCAGGGGAAGATTCACTGACTGTTTCTCTGTGGAGGCAGAACACAATTACACATCCTGAATACTTGAACTGGAAAATGCTGGAACTGTATTTATGATAGTTCAAATTGCTTTTGGAGCCACAACTCACCATTACTGCTATGAAACACTCGAGGACTACGCACACGTTCTGACATGACATCCAGTGTAATTCAGTCTGTTTGACAGGAATCTTTACAGTAAAGTACCATAAAACAAGTGGAACTTTATTCCCCGTTCCTTAGTTTGGGCATCTGTTTACTGGAACATCAAAAATCAACACAAAAGTGTATAATTTTATAGAGGATCTGGTCGGAGGCCTTAGTTACATGACCTGAGCAAGATGGCGGTGGCAGAGACACTTCTGACGGGACCAGATGCAGCATCTGTTTAATTTAAGATCACAAATTTGGCTACTTAATTTATTTTGCGTAAGCGTTTGCCCATTGACTGTAGTGCATTGACTGTATATATGTGCCTTTTGAATGGACACAGCACTGCCGATCCTGTGTGAGGAGGACGATGACAGAAGTCCGTGCTGCCTCTGCTACTCAAACTGCTCAGTAAATACACGAAATCGAAATTCAAAGCTGCCACCTGTCTGTATAATTCTGGATACAGTGTAATAATGAGGTACGGTAGTTTAATAAATAAAACATGACAGGAAAAATGATGTCACTGTGATGTCACCCACTGGTTTATGGACTCTTGAGACCGATTTTTAACAAATCACTAACTTGTGACCGCAGCGTTGGCGTGCAGCTGACCCCACCCACGTCGAGAACAACGTCAAACAGAATATTACAAAGGTAATGGTTTTACCGAATACAATAATTAAAGGAATAAAATAAATCAGCTTTAAGACTTTTAGGCTCCAGTAGCCCACCTGTCTACAGTTTAACATGTGGCAACTTGTTGCATTTCTCCTGATTTCATTTCTTTTTAAATACATACGTAATTCCAAATCTGTAAACCTGAGTGTTTTATTTCCTGCTTTTGTTTTCTGTATATTCTCTGATGCAGCTGGTACAGCGTCCTGCAGCTTTTTTTAAAGCACAGTGCGTCACCTGTGCTAACATGAAAAATGTTTATAGGAATAAACATTTTTACAAAAAGCGCAGAAGTGTTGATTCATTTTCATACACATAGTTAAAGGTCCTCTGGAGTAGCACACAGCACGTCTGCTTACAGTACAAATGTGACTGTAAATAATGCTGAACTACACAACAGGATCTAAGTTAAGGTTGAGGGAAACTGTCCAAGCGCAGTTTTCATGCATCTTCATGACAGCGGGTTTCTAAGAGAATTCAGAAAATTTTCAAATGTATGACAAAATTTTATATATGTGTATAATATAATTTAACAGAAATGGCTGCTCTGCAGTCTTCAGGAATAGTTCTGCAGCTGTCTTGAAAGACAGAGTGCTTTGAATATTGAGTGGATTTTTCTTTTTTACATATGTCTCCTCTTCCTCTTTTGTTCTCTGCTTGTCCAATGTCATCAATTCTATCAGTCACTGCACACTGTGCCAAGATAGGCCGAGTGTTTAGCTAACAGATCTATCAGGAATCACCTTGTTGGTGCAAAAATCAGTGCAGAAAATGTCATTCTTGCTGTGAAACATGCGAACAGAAGTTCTCCAAATTACAAAGAGACACTAAAAGTGAGGCTTTAAAGCTTTAATGCATAGAGGTTTGTTAACTCAAACAGTCTACCACCATTAACATGGAGCAATAATGCAGCATAGGAAAGAAGCTAAGAGTAAGGCAAGCTATCACACGGGCAGTCGACAGCTTCAGGTTCTTGAGAGTTTAGACCTCAGATGAAGTTTCCTCAGTCGGGTTGACGTAATCGTTGATGAAGGTCAGATACTTGGAAACCTCAGTATAGACGCCGGGTTGGTTAGGGAGGCCACAGCCATCCCGACTCCCAAAGCTCATGACTCCCACTTGCACGAATTTCGTCCATTTACGACACACCAGCGGACCACCATAGTCTCCCTGTGGAAACACAACACAACACAGGCCTGACTGTTCACTTTGGTCCCTTTAAGTTTAAACTCCATCTAGTAACTTCAGCTGAGCAAAAGTAAAGCAGTTCATATACACTAAAATGAAAAGTGTTATAGTTATCTATTTGATTAAATATTAAATTATTAATCTGCAACACTATCAACCTCTACAATATTAGATACA
>VOQJ01011580.1:34749-57442 GCA_015052665.1 Apistogramma diplotaenia
TTTTCCCCGGGTGTGGTTTTTGTTGGTGTTTTGTTTTTTTTTGTTTTTTTTTATCCAAGATTTTTTTTTTTTTTTTTTTTTTTTTTCTTTCTAAGATGGAACTCCTGTTCTTTCCCAATTTTTTCCTGTCCCATGCGGCTCAGTATCGCTGGTCAGTGAGTCATTACAAACAGTGTTCAGTATGAATGACTTTATGTAGTCTGTTTTCAGGTGTGCAGCTCTGCTTGTTTCTTGTTTGCATGCTCAGGTATCAGACGCTGTACCAGCTCGGTGTACTCATCTCTCGATCGTCCCTGTGCTGCTTTAAGATCCAGAAACTGTGGCTTCTCAGTGGGCTGCAGGTATTCATGTGTATTCTTCGTACTGCAGTCATCGTCACTTACCCTAAATCCAAAATATTTCTAAACTGATGACAATGACAAAGACCCTAACAATATGAGCAAGCACTTGGCGACAGTGGGAAGGAAAAACTCCCTATTAACAGGAAGAAACCTCCGGCAGAACCAGGCTGAGGGAGGCGCAGTCATCTAGAAGTAATAAATGCAAGAATTAGCTTTTCAGCATCACTCTGAGACGGGGTGTTTCTAAGTTTAGAGATATTGCTGCAGGATGTAGGGAACAGGTATGATGTCAGGTTGATTTAGGGGACTTTTTCTGTGCGTTCTATTGGTGAGGCTCACATTTTAGCAGGACGTATTAAAAAAAAACTTGGATTCGTTGCATGTCTGCGTCATACATTACTGAATGTTTACCACCAACTCTTCCTTTTGAAGGCTCAGTTTGTCAGAGATTCCTGTTAAAGTGCCGTTTCTCTCTCCTGTCCACAGATGGTCAATGCGGTGTTTCTCCTCTTTGCTGTATGTTACCTGTTCCTTCCCAGTGGCTGGCTGGTGTTTGCTATTATCCTCTATGAGGGTCTGCTGGGTGGAGCCGCATATGTCAACACCTTCTACTTCATCAGCAAGGAGGTAAAGTCATCTTTCTGTGGGTTGCTTTAGTTTGCGTTTCTAAAGCAGCTGCTTGCTTTTAGTGCACATGCTAGCCTTCCCATTTAGTGTCTCACTCTCTGCTGCTCTGGCTGTTTTTTCGCTAACAGGCATTTTTATTCAATGTGAATCAAATTATGGATACGTGCTCGCTTGGTAACTCTCAGCTTTAATTTTAGGAGATTCCTATCACTAATAACTATATACCGCTGAGGTGTTTTCTACAGTAAGTGTGCGTCCATCTTGGATTCTCTTCTCCAACAGGCTGAAGACAGACACAGGGAGTTTGCCATGGCTGCTGCCAGCGTTGGAGACAGTGTGGGTATAGCTCTGGCTGGATTTGCAGGTTTCTTCGTCCACAGTTACTTCTGCTCCCTTTAACCAAACCCACACACCAACCAGCACCGTGAATAATAATAATAATTTGATTCCAGTTTTTAGACATTTTTGATACAAACAGCAAATATATAAAACAATGTAACCAGAGTAATTTTACTCAGTTTAAATAGTGATAACTAAAGAGTTCTCTGAAGCAGCATGTCTGGTGTAAAAAAAAATGACTCCACACCAGACTTCAACACTAGCATTTATCTAAAAATATAAACTTATTTTACTGACCTCATTTTTTAACATGAATGAAGGCCTCAGAATGAGCATCTCTGCTATGCCATTGTTTTCTCTTTTATGTTTTGTCTTCAATATTAGGACAAAGCCAGAAAACACAATTATTGAATGCAGCAATAATATTTTTGACAGTTCGTTTTATGGTAACAGGTGATTATCTGAAGAAACTGTCAGTAAATAAAATCCTGAAGCTTGAGGTTTCTCAGTAGATACAATTTTGTGGTGCCTTTCTATAAATAGAAAACATTTACGTCAGGTTATTACTCAACTAACATATTTGTGACAATCATTTGATTATAGTTGTGAAGAGTTTACATAGATCATGGGCATAAATGTCATAGTAATTTTGGTTAAGGAAGTTCCACCTCGTTTGGATGCTTTTGGTACTGATCAACAGTCTTCTTGTCAGACTTGATGGAGTTTGCATAAAATGGTTGGTTTTCTGCCTTTGACCCATAGTCTTCAAATATTCAGTAGGATTTAAGGTCGGGGCTTTGGGAATGCCATTCCAGACGCTTAATGGGCCATTTCCAAACAACTGCAGAAGACCCAAACTGTCACCCTCAGATGGGAGGAAATTAGTGAGGGTGTTTAGAAAACCACCCAGGAACCACTGAGGTTTAAGAATGCTGTGGGAACAGTTGGAACACTGGCATCACTGTCCAGATTGAAGCCAGTTTTACATTGTCATGGACTGAGAGTGAACTGACCAAGAGGAGTGATTGTGGCCTTCCCACAACCCTGACTTCACCCCTAGAGTGGTCAAATATCCGGACAGAATTATGCCACAAGGTGGCTTCCAAACGCATCTGATCAACGTGCAACTTGACAAGTGTATGTCGTTGTTTTTTTTACCCTGTGTGGATTAGAGAAAATCCCAAATACATTCAGACTTGTTCTCCCAGTTCCTGTTTTTTAAGCTCATTACAGATGTGTGCTGTTACAGTCATTCCACTGTGGGAAAAGGACCATTCAAAGAAATCATGAAAAGCCTCAAATCACCATGACATTCATGCCCACGATGAGTGGATGTAAACCTTTGACCACAGCTACATGTTTAATCACTGCGTACAGTGACCAGAAATGCCTTCTATTATAGGTTTTTATCAAAGAAGGAAAAGGGTGTTTGTTTGTAGATTAACTTTATATTTAATATATATAGTCTTTGGAAACTAAGACAGTACTCAGAGCTTTAACATGGTAATTGTTTCAAGTTTATGTAACAAAAAGTGTGTTTTTGTAATATGTGTCTGGTGCAACTGTGGATTTTTTTTAAAATTCTGGGATCTTTCCTTTAATGTTACGGATACAGGACACAGTTCAGGCACGGAAGACCAGGAGAAGATTTAAGATGTGAAACTGAGTTGATTTAATATTATTTTTGCTGATGCTGTCATACTGGCATGTTAAATTCGTGGATGCTTTTTTGTTATTGAGTGTTTAAACATTGGACTGGTAATTTGTTTTTGTTTTTTTGCTCTTGGCTTCCAAACTGGGACATGACAGAAAACCTGACTGACATTTGAATGATAGCCAGTATAAACATATGGGCTGAGGGTTGACCATATATATGTATATGTATATATTTTTCCCATATAAATTGTGTATATATAAGAACCTGTAATGTGTTGTGATTATTACTTCTGGTCATTCATGATGACAGAGGTTAGTGTTTAACAGTTCTTCCCCTTCAAAATAATAATTAGGTTACTGTTCCCTGAGACAAAATGTTTTTGTCAAACAGCCCAGATTTTATGTTAAACTTCTAGTTGAACTATAATTTCCCCCTTTGGAGAGATAGTGCAGCTCAAACTAGATCATCACAAAAAATGTAATATTCTGAAAAGTTCATTATTTCTTTGTAATTACAAATTCAGAAATGTAAACCATGGTATATTCTTTATTTATCACAAATCAAATATTTTTCACTTTTTTTTTTTTTTACTTTTGATGATTGTGGCTTATACCTTATACTCACCTCTCAAATGGAGCCAGTTGAGGTGGTTTGGGGATCTGACTAGGATGCTAAGACTACTGTGAGGAGGACCCGGGTAGATCCAGGACACGCTGGAGAGATTATATCTCTTGGCTGGCCTGGGAATGCCTCAGTGTTCTCCTGGATAAGCTGGGGAGGGGGAGGTTTGGATTCGGAAGAAAATTGATGGATGGTTGGATGTCTTGTATGAAAGTCAGCAATCCATGATGAAAATATTTCACCAAATGTGGAGTTTCAGCAGGCAGCAAGAGGGGATTGCACTGCCAAGGTCTCCACCTTTGACCTCTGCTTCTGACCTCCAGACCAGGGCTCGAAATTAAATGCTGTATTTCTGACTTTAATCCATAATTATCAAAATGAAACCAAAAGTATTTAAATACATTATATGTGCTAAATATAGAGTTTATTATAGTTTCCTTTTTTTAATTAAATTACTTAAAAAAACGTTTTCATGTATTATTAAATTGCCTGTAAGTTGCTTCTGCGCAGTGAACGGTTAGTTGGCCAGACTGAGCGATGCGCGTCCCCGATACCGGAAGCTACAGCGGAGTTGCCAGTGTTCATGAGCACGGCAGGAGTGAACCGGCAAAGACAAGACCGGGGGAAGAAGAGGGGCCAGTGAACAGCGAATGCGCCCACGATCCATGGATTGAAACACATTAACGTTAGTTTCTTAACATTTCTCTTACGCGCTCTGGTTTTATTTATCCGCGTTGAGTCGTTCTTAAATTGTACTGCTAGCATTAGCTAGCCAGCTGACGACGTTAGCACTAACCTGCGTTGACGCCGAATACCAAGTAAGTTAGCCCAGGTCAGCATCGATTAGCCAGCTAACATGTACAATTTCGTTAACTAAGCTAAACGCGTTTTATGTCTTTTTTTCTTAACACATCGAGTAGGAGAGATTAGTGGCTACTAGCTGTCAGACATTTTTGTGAAGCATCTGTTGAAATTCCCAAACAAAATGGTTGGCTAAGTTATCAAAGAATCAGTTGTTCGCTGACGTCGTTAGCGGTGATGTAAGCTAACGTGCTAATATTAGCTTATGTTAAACTACGCCCGAGGCCTGGCGTTGCCTGATGGGTAACATCAGCTTTCTGTGGGGAACTGTTTGTCTGTGTTGCGTGTAAACAAATTTGTTTTGTGAGTTTAATAGTGGCCTGTTAAATTGGCGTTTATTTAGGAACCCCTAAGAAGGACCGGGTCCCATTTATCACACAGCAATCGTCAACTAAAAAGGATTATCCGCCTACCAGGATGTTTTTTGCGATGTTTAGCTTAGAATAACTTCAGTTGAATAACATCATTTATATTTTCTCTCTGTAGTTCCGCATTCGTAGCAGTATTCAGACGTTTAAAGGCTGAAGATCCCCGTCTGCCTTCGAGAAAGTTGCTGTTTTGTTTGCTCGCTTTTGGAGGCTCATATTCAAGCGAGCCCGGTGTGTGACTGCGGTGTGTGAACAGTTCTCCCTATGTGTGTGACAATGGGGGACATCAGTGACCTAGACCGACAGATAGAGCAGCTCAGACGCTGTGAGCTCATCAAGGAAAACGAAGTCAAAGCACTGTGTGCCAAAGCCAGGTACGAATCGGTGTGCTGAGAGTAACGCCACAACTTGTAATTTTTAAATTTCTCCCTAGAGCAAAGGTAAACTGTTTACTATTTGTTTTAAGTTTACATACTTTGATGCATAACTGTCCTTTAACAAAATGAACACAGACTCTTTATCCAAATTATATGCAGACCAGACAGGTAGCTGCTTTCAGCTGCTCCGTTGTCACAAGGGGTCATCACAGCGGGTTGCTCTGCATGTTAGATTAGGTACTTTTACACCTTGTACCCTTCCAGCTGCAACCCCAAATCAGATTAACTATATGCAGACCAACCAGAGGCCCATTTTGAGCCTGGAAGAACCCGTATAAGACTTGTACACTAACTGAAATACAGGATTATTAAACTGAACCTTTACCTTTTGATTGCTCCTGGTTATTAAGTAAGTAAGTAAGTAATTATGTCAGATGAGAAAATGTGAAAAGTGCATCTGGCTAATTCTGCATTGCTTTTTATAAATTGTGTATTTTTATTGATTGTTTTTGTCTCTAGAGAGATAAATAATCTTGATCTTGATAATGGGGAACCTTGTCAGTCCAATCTTAAACCAGTGTTCTGTTTGGTGGAGGAGTTTGGGTGATGGGCTACTCTAAAATCTGTCATTGGCCTTCAGAGCTCATTTCAAAAAGTCTCCCTTTTCAGTTTTCTTTTAAATTTTATTTTAAGTTTCAGTCACATTTGGTTTTAAATTATGTAACTGCGTATTCTGGCCACTAGGGGGACACTTGTCTGTAACTCAAAGGCTTGTTTCATGTTCTGCTAGTAGTCTTGTGCTGTACAACATGAAATCATAGTTGAACATATACATGTGATGTATTGGTAACTTATTAGTTTGTTTTTTATTCATTTTCAGAGAAATTTTGGTTGAAGAAAGCAATGTCCAGAGAGTAGATTCTCCTGTTACAGTAAGTAATGTGTTTTGACTGTTTGCTCCAAATTTGCCTGCAGTCAGTTAAATGTGGTAATAATGTTTCTCCTGTTGTTTCTTACAGGTTTGTGGGGATATCCACGGGCAGTTCTATGACTTGAAAGAACTTTTTAGAGTAAGTTTTTCTTTTTTATAAACTTTAAACTATAAACCTTTTTGGTTGTGATTGGGTATTATTGCAGTGGTTACCTGTAATGCTGGGCAGAGGTCTTATTCTTATCTTGAATTTGGAGTAATGAACAGTGCTACTAAATGGTGGGTTGTTCTTAGGAACTATTCCAACTTCTTCTGTTTGATACCAATACTTTGACTTTGGGTGTTTGACAGTACTGAGTGGTAAATGAGGAACCCGTATTCCTCACTCTGAGGAAGATTCTGGGAATCATTCTTTGTGTATGGCAACACTCAGCTTAAGGTCAGCTTCCTCTAATGCTTCACTAGCACTTCTGTTAGTAACCAGCACACTGCTGCTGATACATGGCTTGGGAATACACAGAACATAGAATAAAACCACACTTTGGCATTGGTCAGTGTTAACTGATGTCTGTTCCTAATCACATGTGAGGTGACAGTTTGAGATGAGGTATATTTAGATTTTGCTGTATTGCAGGTCTTTCAGACCATGTTTGGGTTGTTTTGGGGATCTGATTCATGTGAGGTTTAATTTGACCAAATGTTTGTCACAGTATCTGTTTTGTTGTTGTAAGGACTCGTAAAATTTCCAGTACATATCTGTTAAACAGCTTCTTCTTAATTTTTTCCATATGACAGGTAGGCGGAGATGTCCCGGAGACAAATTATCTGTTCATGGGTGACTTTGTGGACAGGGGGTTCTACAGTGTGGAGACTTTTCTTCTGTTGCTAGCTCTTAAGGTACGTATGCTGTTTGTGTGCCCACTGCAGAGCTCCAGGAGTCACAGTTTGTACATTTACTTACTCATGTCACAGCAAGCTCATGAAATTCCCTTTTCTTAATCTTTCTATTTCCACTGTGTTCCTCAGGTGCGCTATCCAGACAGGATCACCTTGATCCGGGGAAACCACGAGTCTCGGCAAATCACCCAGGTTTACGGTTTCTACGACGAGTGCCTCCGCAAATATGGCTCAGTCACTGTCTGGAGATACTGCACAGAGATTTTCGACTACCTGTCCCTCTCTGCTATTATTGATGGAAAGGTTAGAGATATTATCCATCATTTTCTTTGAAATGTGCTTACTTCACATATGTGGTTCTTTCCTTGATGCATAACTTCTGCTGTTTCATGTGATTCTCTGTGTCTTTAGATCTTCTGTGTGCACGGGGGCTTGTCTCCTTCCATCCAGACACTGGACCAGATTCGGACCATTGACAGAAAACAGGAAGTGCCCCATGATGGACCAATGTGTGACCTGCTGTGGTCAGACCCTGAAGGTGTGTACAAATAAATGGCTAGAACAAGAAACAGCGATGTATAATGCAGTTGTTTGTGTGACCAGTTTCCCCTCTGCTCTCAGACACCACAGGGTGGGGGGTGAGTCCCAGAGGTGCTGGCTACTTATTTGGGAGTGACGTGGTGGCTCAGTTCAATGCCGCCAACGACATCCACATGATCTGTCGAGCACATCAGTTAGTCATGGAGGGCTACAAGTGGCACTTCAATGAGACGGTGCTCACTGTGTGGTCAGCACCCAACTACTGCTACAGGTAATCTCATATTGTCTCTACTAGCAGCAATTACCAGGGGATTAAAATGTGCGTCATGTGCAAATGAAAAGAGATGCAAGACTGCATAAAGGCATAGCTGCTGTGTACATGGTGGATTACTTTGCGAATGGTGTATTTTTCTGTTTACCTTTCTGTTGTTGAAATATGAAGTGGTTGCCCCCATGATAAATGAGCATTGAAAGCTGTTGTATTTTAGTAAGCAAATGTGGCATATATGGAGTCAGCTCAGGCTGGGTGATAAAACACTAAAGATAATATCACAAAATAGTTTCCTCAATGGAATATAGTCTCTGTAAAGTCATTAGAACTCGTTCCATGTTTGGGTTGTTTTGCACAGAGGGCCAGCCAGCATCAGCATGTGGGCCACTGCTGCTGTACATTAGGAACATCAGTGAGATAAGACAGTGCAACCAAAATGTTAACGAAAACTTGAGCGACGGCGCTGCCAAACGAGGTGCACCAACAGACACATGCAGGACTAAAAAGACGAGGACAATGTTGCAAAAGAGAAACGGGCTACTTTACTGAAAAAGGCATGATGCCAGTGAGCCACTGACCCTCATAACCATAAACATTTCTATCAGACAGCATTTTACAGCTATACAGGGAGTGCAGAGAGACAACAGCTTTGTCACCACCTCATTGGATGATTTATATGTGAGTCTCACTGGCTGCTTCATTGAGACAGTTCCAAACTTCTTTTTGTTTGGTCTCTTGTTTTCATTTAGGTTTCCGTTTTGTGTTCTGTAACTCTTGAAGCTTTTGACTGGCCAGAATTAAAATTTTTGTGTATCATATATACATAAATATGGGTGGATGGACACATACACTGGTCATGTATAACAGATGAAGTGAATAACACTGATTATCTCTTCATCGTGACACCTGTCAGTGGGTGGGGTGGATGGAGGAGCAAGTGAACAGTTTGTCCTCAAAGTTAATGTTAGAAGCAGGAGCACGACTGGGACGGCATCTCCAAAACTGCAGCTCTTGTGGGCTGTTCCTGGTCTGCCAGTGGTCAAGTGGTGAACCAGTGATGGGGTCATGGGCAGCCGAGGCTCACTGATGCATGTGGGGAGTGAAGGCGCAAATTGTGCAAATTGGCGATCTTGAAAGTTGTAACATTTGTTTACATTTAATAAATAAAGGAACAAGATTCCCAGCATTCAAGACATGGTGGGGAGTCAACTTGAGTCTTGTTGCAGTCTCAGTTTCTTACCCCTGAAATGTTTGAAACTGTGCTGTTTTGGTGTCCAAAAATCTAATCTCACTAACCAATTGTCTGTCCTGCTCCTGGCAATCAGATGTGGTAATGTGGCAGCCATCTTGGAGTTGGATGAGCATCTACAGCGGGAGTTCATTATATTTGAAGCAGCACCACAAGAGACCAGAGGCATCCCCTCCAAGAAGCCAGTAGCCGACTATTTCCTGTGAAGCCTTCGAGCAGACAGCCATGACACATCGAAATCTCCAGTACTATTTCACACCAGCCACCCTGCATCCTGCTGCTGGATCGTTCTGTCAGTCTGAACTCAGAGCAGTTAGACAGAAAACCTGCCAAACCCTGCGAAGCTCCTGGACAGCTTCAGCTTGAAGAGCTGGATTTTTTTTTTTCCTTTTTTGCCCTACTGCCCAAGCCTGACAGAGCAGTCACTGTGAAAGGTTGCCAGGGCGAGGTGGTTATTGGGCCCATGACTGTTGTCACTTCTCTTCAGCTACATAAAGATGGCCATTTCTTTCTGCTCTCCTTCCAGTTCCTGTCGTCGTCACTCTCTGTAGATAAGACTTTCTCCCTTCCTTCCCCCTTTTCACTACAGTTGTAGTTTTGTTTTTTCCCCTTTTTATTGTTGGTTTTTTCTTTCCATGATGAACATTGTCATTAGTTCTAGAAATATTTAGAAGTTTTCATGTTTTATTTTTTCCAACAACAACAAAAAAAAATGCAGCTGTAGGAAGCATCAGTTTTTCATTTAAGAAATTCCTTCATTGCATACGCTGTCTTTGCTTTTGACTTTTGTATAATTGTTTCTGCCGGGATTAAACAAAATGACCTCCCTCTTCTTTATTTCCTCTTATGTTTCTGTTTAACTGTCACCCACCACACGTGCGCCTATTTAAACATACTGAGAGCATCATCACACGTTAACACCAGAAATGTAATGACTCCCATCCTGGGTCATGCATTAACTATTGTTTTCCTTTTAATTTCTTTTAATCTACAAATCTCTGTAGGTTTGTCAGTTTTGATATTGTGAAAATAAAGGTTTTGTATCTATGCTTATTAACTGGTATGAATTCAATGACACCTCCATATGAACAGTGTTACAAATCTGCAGTTGTGTCAACATCTGAGGAGATTCTTTTAAAATCCTTATGTGTTTAGAATCTGTTACATTGTTTCCAAAAGCCGAATATATATTGTAAAAAATGCCATTCTTGGTTTAGACAAAGAAAAACCAGTGAAAGTGCAAACACATTTTCTCCTACACTGAGCAAACGGGGAAGGCTGGCTTTGATCTGAAGTTTCACACGGGAGCTCGTGTTTAATCCACGCAGAAACCGGAATAACTGTTGCACCCGGCAAAAGGTCAAATGAACGAAGTGACTTTCGTGGGTACAGCAGAGAAAAGAGACCCGGTAGGCGGTAGCTAACACACGGAAATGCACACCGAAAACGGCACAGTCACGTCTGCCGTCTGACAAGTTTTAAGGCTAGTTTTTCTAGCTCGACCAAAAGCGCTTCCCCTCCCATGTGCAAAAGCTCTAAAGACAGCCTGTGCGTCCGAAAAAAAAGGAGCGTCACCCGGAAATGTAAACAGCCCCTCCGTTCAGCCGTTGGTCGGGGCGGTGTGTGCTCGCGGGACTGGCAGCTTCGGAGACGGTACGCACGGGAACAGGTAGGCTGAGCGCCGTCTTCACCTGAGGCTCCGCTGGCTGCAGAAACGCTCGCGGAGGAATATCAGCGGTGTAAATTCCCGCCTCGCACTGATTATTAATCTTTGCCGGGAATTACTTCCCGTGATTTAAAAAAAAGAGAAAAGTTTGTCGTCCTGTCACGAGTTCCCTTAAAACCGGACTGACGGCTGGACTATCAGCCGATCTCTGATATTTACACGACGTTTTTTTTGTAAGTTTGCTAATTTGTTGCTGTTTTTGATTGCAATTAGCTTTTAATGTCCGCGTGCCCATGTCTCCTGCAGCGGGGTGCGAACATCCATTGGAAATTATCACAGTTTGTATTTCTTCTCGTTTTAGCAACCTTAGTTTGGAAAAGTCATAATTTCTAATTACATGATAAAAAGTTAATATGTTCTGTTAAATTCGGCATACAAATATTTCATTTTTCCATTGTTCTCTGCTGTGAAATGTTGCGAAATACGTTCAGGAGGCTCCTTCAAGTCCTTAAGTGGCTTTAATAGTGTTGTTTGGCAGTCAGATTTTCACGGGGTCGCCGCAGTTATTCAACACTTTACAAACTGGACTCGCTCGGAATAGAAAACGTTTTCCTCACATTGCTCACAGGGCTGCACAGTCTTTCTCTTTGAGGCCTCTGTGTCACATCAGTAGCCGTACAAAGCCTGAATAATTGCACAATTTTTTAAATAGTGTTGCCAGGTATTGTGTCAGAAGACTGATGAAAAGTTTGGGAACAAGTTTGCAACAGTTGCTTTTGGATACAAACTGAATTGAAGAAATGAGAAGTTAGAAATCATTGTGATGACTGTCATTTTTCAAAAAGGAGGCAAAAATGTTTCTTTGACTTTTTTAATTTTTTTGAGAAGCTTTTTTTTCCCCTGTGTGTTGCAGTTGAAAGGATGGACGCCCAGAGTGAGGTTTTGGAAAGGCTGCGTTCAGCATTTCAGTCAGGTGTTACAATACCAGAGCAGTTTCGCCGGACGCAGCTCACCAACCTTGTGTCCATGATCAAAGACAATGAGGAGCAGATTGTAAATGCGCTGCACAAAGACCTTGCAAAGGTACACGACTGTGCTCAACACGTTACACACAATACACGTGACCGTCGTTTCCCAACACATAATTATGCAACAAAAGCTTCAGGCCTTCACTTGTCCTGCTGTTATGATGATGCTGCAGTCATGACGGGCAGGTATACAATGTGGACAGGAAGCTGCTCCCCCCTTCACAGCCTGGAGCAGGGCTGTGTGAAACTGCTAAACATTTTCTTTTAAAACAGCTTGTGATTTAATGATAAATTCACAAAATATTTCTTTGTACAGTTTATGCATTATTGTCTGCTGGACTTAATAAGCACCTGCTTTGTTGTTGCTGTCATTGCACATTAGCCAAAGTTTGAGGCCGTCCTGTCTGAGATTGAGATAGTGATGAATGAGCTCCATTACGCCCTCAGTAACCTCACAAGCTGGTTGCAGCCGGAGTATGTCAGCAAAAGCCTGGTAAGTTTAAAAAAACTATTTATTAATGTTTGTGTGTGTGTGTGTGTGTGTGTGTGTGTGTATGACCAGCTAAAACAAAAAAGGAGACATTACACACCTGTCTTCGCGGTCCGAGTAGGACCCGTCATGACACGCGAGCTGAACTTCACGTGTAAATCTTGACATCCTTTTCCCTGCAGAGAGAAATTCCTGGCACCTCCCAAAGAGGTTTCAGCCAGTAAAGAAGGAAATTCACCAGTGCTGGAGTGAATGTCGCAAATCCACTCTGATTGCATTTATTAGGAAACAGCTGTTGAACAAGTAGAGCTTACGCTGAAAGAAGACCTGTTGACTTTCATCAGTCAACCCCTTTCACACGCACAGTGGCTTTATTTCTATACAGGGCTGGCACCGGATCAGCCAGCCAAGCTGCATTGTTTTAGCTGGGCCGCGTGCCATGTGGTTACATGTATATGGAGACACTGTCCCGCGAATAAATTCCCACTCCTTTCTAGAGAATAAATGTTTGTTTCTAAGGATACCATAGGATAAGAACCTGTAAAATGACAAAGCATAAAGATCTGTTTCATCTCCTTTTATATAAGCTGACAGAGGGTCAGATCGCCTTCTGTAATCTTGCATGTTGTGGAACTTAGCTGCAGTTTACTGATGAGATGTGCACTTTGTTAGATGTTTAAAAGCTGGAAACCATTTTTGAGCAAGAAATGCAAGATTATATCAAACTGTGCAATTTGCAGCTTGTGTTATTTTTAATCACAGCTGTTGATTTCAGTGGCAGAGCTCACTGACACGTGCAGAACTTTCTGCGTACTGCTTCGTTTTATGTTTCTTGGGAGATCAGATTTATGGGCCGTGCAGACGCGTGGTTTTCAGATGTTTTTATTGTTATTTAAGCAAAGGCTGCATATGCTGCAGTTTGAAAACCCTTCTCTTCATATTTTTTTCTTTGTCATTGTTCAGGCCACAAAGCTTGACAACTGTTTTGTCCGGAGGGAACCATTCGGAGTCGTGTTGATCATTGGGCCGTGGAACTACCCCATGCAACTTCTTGTCGTACCCATGATAGCAGCCATTGCTGCAGGTAGTGTCCGCTAACACACCTTGATTTATATCTCATTCCCAAAAGCTGCCAGAAACCATAGTTCAGGACTCTGCTTTCAGACACACAGAACACTGACCTAAAAGGCAGTAAAGCTCAGTAAAACTGGGGGAGATTTGTAGATTTAGTTGATGTTTTTCTATGACGTCATAGAAGATCGGTGGTCAATATTAAATACAGATACAGCTATAAGTTAAAGGCCTACTACATTTGACTTTTTAATTTGCTCTATCACCTGAAAAATGTCATTTTGGGGGCGCGTTGTTGAAATAGCTCTGTGCCGTTTCTAACTTACTACTTATTAGAAGCATGTCAGATTATATAATGTGGGTTGTTTATTAACGGAGAAATAAAGCCACAATGACCCACAATAAAGAGACACAATGGAACTGAGCTCTGTAACATTTCTTAATTGATAAAAGCAGGAGTGAAGCAGAGCATGCGGTGTGAAAGTTGAGTCAGACGTTACCCCGAGGCTCCTCATAGAAGCTTTAGCGACTGTGACGAGGGGACCTCGAGTCCTCATCAAACAACTGAAAATGTCATTTCAAATGTCTTGATTTGCTGCCTGTTGTTGATGTCTTTGAATAGGAAACTGTGTGGTCGTCAAGCCTTCAGAAGTCAGCGCCGCCACAGACAGTCTGATAGCAGAGCTCATTCCCAAATATCTGTCTAAGGTGAGATAACTGTTGGCACATTTATGACAAGTGATATCAACCAGAAGAAGACAGTTTTTCCAGTGCAGAATTTCCTCCAAATAGAAAAGCTTTCAACAGGAAAACTGTGGTGTTGAAACAAGTGTGTTAAAATGTAAGGTCGTCTAGTTCATGAAAGTTTCTCTATTTGGCACAAAAAAACAGTTGTAACCCTAGATGGGTTGGTAACACTTGGCTTTATTTATAATTGTCAGATCTATTACAAATCTTGTGATTAGAGATCAGCGCAGTGAATGTGACGTCTCTGGTGCTGCTTTGACAGGACTGTTACGCGGTGATTCGCGGCGGTGCAGAGGAGACCAAAGCGCTTCTGAAGAATCAGTTTGACCACATCTTCTACACAGGTAAAAACCTGAGCGCGCGTCAGGAGGTTATCATGGACGAGAGCCAAAGCATCTCCGTACTGCTGACAGCTTTAGATGATTATGAGCCGCTGAGTCATATACAGTAGTATTGATAACCGCTCTTCTAGTTGACTTAACACTGAAATGTAGATCCTTCCTTTCCATTTTGGGAACTGACTCTTCAGCTCTCTTTGCTAGGTTCTCAGACCGTGGCACGCATCATCCTGCAGGCTGCTGCGATCCACTTGACCCCAGTGACCTTGGAGCTGGGAGGCAAGTGCCCCTGCTTAATTTACGGTCGGGTGAATGCCGCTGCAGCCGCTCACCGCTTGGTGTGGGCCAAGTATTTCAATGCTGGCCAGAGCTGTGTGGCGCCGGACTATATCCTGTGCTCGACAGCCACTCGTGACGCGCTGCTGCCCGCCTTGCGCCAGGTCCTGGAGGAGTTCTACGGCAAGGACATTCAGAAGTGTCCCGACATGTCACGCATTGTATCACCTAGACACTGGACCCGCGTGATGGGACTGCTTGGGAGGACCAAGGGGAAGGTGGTTGTGGGAGGAGAGCACGACGAAGAGGATAGATACATAGGTGGGTTAAAAAATACTTTTAGGAGCATTCGGTATAGGCTTCCCATAAACCATGCATACAGTTCTACACTAATCAGCTACAGCTTTAAAAATACCTGCCTGATATTGTGTAGGTCCTCTCTTTCCACCAAAGCAACTCTGACCCACTGGGGCATGGACAAATAATCACTGTCTGGCATCAGGACATTGGTAGCCACTCCTTTGGGTCTTTGTGATTTCAGGTTAAGGCCTCTGTGGATCAGGCTCGTTCCAGCATATCCTACTGGTGCCTTCGATTTAAACAAAAGCTATAGTCTTTTCCTATTTTTGTATTTGTTGTGACTGATTGGTGTGTAGATCAAATTAGTGTTTAATGTTTGTGAGGACAAAAAATAAAAAATAAATCAGTAGTGTTCGTTGAGCAGTGACTGGGGTTCATTGACCAGGCTGTTTCTCATGTAAAATTCCTGTTGTGGAAAAAGTACAGCCACAGCCCAGCAGTCAGCACTGCCCCACTTTTAGGCAGAAGCAGAATTTCTTTTTGGTCTTCAGCTGTGAGACAATTGTAGTCTCACTGTTTCTTAAAGCACTCTGATATTAGAGTTCGACCAATATATTGTTGGGCCCAACAATATTAGCAGTTCATATTAGCTTTATGTGTAAGTGCATTTATAATGGTTGATAAATGAAAATTTTAAAAGTATAAAGAGGTGGGAGAAATACTCTGCAACCATGCTGTGGATGTTGATGTTCCATGGTTTATCCACCAGAGGGCAATCTACAACAACATCACAACAACCAGCTGATCTGAGCAGATGGTCAAAGTGTAAACAATTAATTGACGACTTTTTGTGAGAATGAAGTGATTATTTTTAAACGGCATTTTCAAATCTTAGTAAAGGCTCATAATTATATATAAAAATGTAAGTAAAATCTGGTATTTTTTTCTGTTTGAAAATCACCAAGTATCTGTATCGGTTTAAAAATCCTATATTGGTCGAGCTCTGCTTGATATGATCATTGTTGAATCAATGACTGCAAGCTGCCCAGTTCCTGATGTTTTCTCTGCATCGTGTTCAGTACACGAGGGACCTGAAAAGCAGACAAAGTGATTGTGTGGTGGAAAACTAAACAAATGGATTCATGAGTATTTTAGTAACCAGGTTACTGAGGCAATGGGTCCATAAGTCTGAATTGTCTTGACTTACAAAAATGCACGTATAACACATTTTCTCATATCTTTCCTCAGCTCCCACAGTTGTGGTGGATGTAGCTGAAGACGATGCTCTAATGACGGAGGAGATCTTTGGCCCCATTCTGCCCATCCTCACGATTGAGTCTCTGGAGGAAAGCATCAACTTCATCAACAGGAAAGAGAAGCCTCTGGCCCTTTATGCTTTCTCAGATGACTCCTCTGTAAGAACTCTGCAGGCTCCAACTTCAGAGCTATAACAGCATCATTCAGTCTCTTAGCCTACAATGTCATTCTTTCTTTAAGGTGGTGAAGAAGGTGCTGGAAAATTCAAGGAGTGGAGGATTCTGCTCTAATGATGCCATCGTCCACATGGCCCTGCCAGGCCTGCCCTTTGGAGGTGTAGGTATGTGTCACAGTGGCCTAAAGCTTATAGGAGTGGTAATCGGAGCAACTGATGCAGTCGTACACATAACCAGTTTTCACTCTTCCATTCAGGGAACAGTGGCTTCGGTCAGTACCACGGTCGCTGGGGCTTTGAGGCGTTCAGTCACCGGCGAGCCGTCATGCTGCGTGGTTGGACTTTAGAAAAACTCAACGCCCTGCGCTACCCACCGTACAGCGACAGCAAGTTGGGCTGGCTGCGCTGGACCACCTCGATCAAGAGCAGCTGCTCGCTTATGTGATGGCAGCCAGGAAATGTGTGAGTGTGTCAGTGTGTGAGTCAGAAATGGCAGGAGGGAGCTGTTGAACCATGGCTTACATGCATGTTTGTGTAATTAGTAAGAGTAAAAAGGTCATAAGCTTCTTAGTCTGTATGCATTTAAACATTGATTATTTTTACAGTTTCCCATAGCAACTGGTGGTTACCAGGTTTTACGCCTGTGTGGCTGCGACCTGAGCCACTGTTAAACCTCTGCTGCTTTAAGATTATTACACACTTTTTATGCTGTTGTTAGTAGTAAGCTCCTTTTTGTGGATACTGGCTCTAAATAGAGATTAATTCCTTATTAATGTTAATGAATCTGTTATGCACATAATAACTATCTTTTCTTTTTTGCAGCTCCCACATCTGGATTAAGTATTGCATGTTGTCAAGATTCATTCAAAAAAACAAATAAAAATTCCATGTAAATAAACTGTTTCAGTGGTGAAGCAGAAAAAGACTTTAAGTCAGCTCATTTGAATTTAACAATACAAAGTTGAATTTGACTCACAAGACAACTGGATTTTTGTGGCTTATTTACAGTTGGTTTGGACCAATCAGCATCCTACTACTGACAGCATCAGGTGTGTCTTAGGTGTGACGATACACTTGAACATGCGATTTTCATTCAGTCACCTGCCCAGTACCTCTTTAAAAGTTCATCACTGACTTAACAGCTTTCAAAGCTCAGAGTGCTTCTTTTTTCTGCTCTTTGCCTCTAAAATATTCTTTAATGCTGTAGTTTAACTTTGCCTGTTAGACTGTGACAGAATGAAAGTTCCTTAAAGCCTCCTGCAAGTACTTTCTGAAAAGTGCCTACCCTTCTCTGAATTCAGGTGTGCATTTGCAGTTTCTTTGTGTTGGTAAAAATGATGATTGCTCTGTGCAGAAAAGTTCTGACCGATAGTAGAATTTTAATAAATTCTGTTTTGGCTCCTACTTTTTTGGCACTAGAGAGTTCATTCAGGAAGGATGAGGATGTTAACTGGATTGGTTGTATTTGCTATGTTGGCATCATAGACTGTATGTAAAAGATGGATGTTGTCACTGTGATGTCACCAGCTGGTTAGTGGAGTCTCTCTATGATCTTCTGTGAAACCAGGGGATACGGCACAGTCACTTTGACCACTCTCATGTCACATGTCACTGACTGTTTAAAAATTATACTTTTTTCTAATGAGGAGCAGCGTGGACACGTTTAAATGAGTGTGGCTAAAGGCTAATTAGCCTTTAGAGCATAGGTAGCAGCCTACAAGTGGTGGACACACCCCTATTTTTAAGCCTCGCCAGGATGAATGAATAAATAAATAAATCTATGCACCTTTTTATAAAGGGGAAACCTACACAAACATTTTTGTACAAGGATGTAAACATGTATTTTAATGGTGCAAATGTGGGCATTTTAACATGGGAGTCTGTGGGAACTGACTTGCTTTTGTAGCCAGCCTCAAGTGGCCACAAGAGGAACTGCAGGTTTTGGCACTTCTGCATTGCCTTTTTGATTCCTTTTACCCGCCAGTCACCTGTGTTTAATGTTTGCATCAATGGTGCAATATTCATTCTTGATTATTCTGGTTTATATGGTGATAATTTGTCTGGCATATAACCTGCCTCTCACTCTGAGCTGAAACTTTAATTGCACAAGTTTTAATTGTGTTAATGTGATTAGTTTTAAGTCATTATTTCAGAATGTAAGGAAGAAAACATTTTTTTAACTGGTTTCTGAACCAGGGTTGCAGCCTGACTGGACCTATCCTGGCTTATGTAAGAGAGGATGCAGGGTAATTCAATCCAATGTTATTTATTTGGTGCCAAGCAAAAAATGTAATAGAGCTGACTTAAAATGCTTCCTTCTGCTTAACCACTGTAGTAATGTTATGTTCTTTACATTTTAACGTTTACAACACGTAGTTCCTCTTTTAATGAATGAAAATTAATCTAGTGCATCATAAAACAAATGGTTTTAGGTAGTGATTGAAAAAAGCTGAGTTAACTGCTACTAAGTGCATAATAAAGTATACACAGGAAAGCTTAAAACATAGGAGGCAACTTAAAATTCAGTAATGTAATTATTTTAAAAAGCCATTAATCGACTAATAAGTGCTCGAGAATCTTAAGCAAAGTTTATGATTTTAAGACTAATGTAGTCTTTACACTATATTATCACAAGCATCCTACAAGGGGCCTTATTACCTATGACCTCATTATAATATAGAGGTGTAATTGAATTACCTTTAGTGGAGGTTGGTTGTGTGCTTGTCTACATCAACACCCCTTCATGTTTTCTATCTTCTGTAGTACACAAACATGTTACTGTATCGTCACTCCGGTGAAACTCAAGTTTAGTTCTTATAGAAAATATCCTCTGGTCCTCACTTTAAAATGACCTCATATCTTAAATACCAAACGTGTCCATCTGTGTTTCTGCACTTTGACCTTTAGTGTGTAAAACTGTTGATGCTGATCTAATAACCTCTTTTGAACAGCTCTGTGACAAACCTCGCTGGTTTCTGTCGGTGCTTTTTTTTCCATGAAGAAATGTAAATTAATGTAACTTTATGGTGTGAACCAAGTTCAAAACACAGCCTGTGATCTCCTGAAAACTAAATGGGGCACCATTTGAATCTGAGAACGGATCAAGAAGTGGCACATTTTGTGAATTGTGGTAAATTGATCACATTTATTGCAAATATCAAGTATCAAAGGTTGGTTCTCTCTGGTCTTGACATAATCAACCGGGAGAGTCAAAAAGATGGACTCTACTCTGAACAAGCTTTCCCTCCCCACAGCTCTTCCATCAGAGTGAAAGGACCAAAGTCCACCCACATGAAACACTGGTTTCCTTCAGGACTCTGTGTGTGGTATAAAAGATAAACGCCGACTACTTTTAGCATCACTTCTTTGAAGTTTTTTGAACAAAAATAAATAAAAACAAACTTGCATATGATAAGATGATGTGTGACCGACGGCTGTCTGTGAGGCTTGGGTCCTGCTCATGTGCAAGTTACTACTGAAGGAAAGAGAAACACGGGGAGGCTGGGTCTCGCACGGCACACAGCTCTGCCGTGGTACGTTCATGGCTCCGGTTTGTATGAGGAGGGTGGATTTGTCCCAGAAGATGCCTTCTCAGGATCTGTAGGCTCCGGCTGTGGCGAGGGACTGGCTGCTGCCGCCACCGGCTCTTTCTGCACCAGCTCAGGCTCATCCTGCCCCGCCTGTGGTGGATGGACCAGGACCCGGTCAATGAGGCCAAAGTCCTGTGCCTCCATGGGACTCATGTAGCGATCCCTTTCCATCACACTCTCTACAAGTCAGACAGAAATGTGGTTCCATTTACTACCAACACTACAAGCTGCTGTGTTCCTCTCCTCGAACACATGCAAATCTCTGAACTGCAAAAGTTTTTTTTTACTGGGTTGCAGATAATGAGCCGTGCAAACATACCGATGATCTCCAGTGACTGCCCGGTGTGTTTGGCGTAGATGTTGTTGATCTGTCTTTTCAGCTTCAGGATCTCTTCAGCCTGGATAGCAATGTCTGTGGCCTGACCCTGGACACAGAGCACGCTAAATATTATTAACTTCTTTTCATCAACCAATCAGTATTAATAAAGAGACAAACTTACTCTGGCCCCTCCTGAAGGCTGGTGAACCATGATGCGGGCATTGGGCAGTGAATGCCTCATGCCTGTCGTTCCTGCTGCCAGGAGCAAGCTGCCCATGCTTGCTGCCTGACCAACACACCAGGTGGAGATGGGGTTCAGAATGTACTGCATGGTATCGTAAATAGCCAGTCCTGCTGTCACCACACCGCCTGGAAGGGAGAGAGAGAGCCGTCTTTGCACTAATTTACTTAAATACCCTACATTCACTAAAATTTCCGTTAATTACGACAGTCATAAAAGTTTCATCAGTGAGACCCAGAACCAGGGTTTGTTGACTCTGCATGATGTCAAAGAGAGACACTGTCCCTGACATCACCTCTGGCTGTAAGTGGAGAAGCCCCGCCCATCTGCTGCTGAAGCTTTTCGTTAAAGAGGAGCAACAAATCAGAAGAAAGGGGAGGGGCTAAACCACGCTAAAACTGCTTGTCCACTAACAAAGCCCAGTACAAGATAAATAAAGATTACTTTGAACTGTGAATCATGCAGAGGTACTCTAGTAGAATCCAAAAAATAAAAGATTGGGATGGAAATGCATACGATGCCACTGCAACCATCACACCCACAGACAGCGTGAGTACAAGTAACACAAGTTGTGTCACAACCAAAGCTGAAGCATGGCCACAAACAGACAGCTGTCATAAACAAAACTACAGCAGTGAAAGTGAATCAGCTCCTTTAGTTATTATTAACACAATATGATATTTTTGGTGGCTTCATTTTCATGATCTTTAAATTAGAGAATTTAAATATTGCTTTTTCCATGGTCTATTACAGCCTTGAAAAGTTATGAGAGCAAACTATCCATGCCCTTCATTTGGATTTTCTCTTACCGGGACTGTTGATGTACATGTGGATGGGCTTGTTGTTGCTTTCTGACTGTAGGAAGAGTAGCTGGGCAATGACCAGACTGGCTACAGAGTCATCAATCTGAGCAGATGGGGAAGCGAAAGCATGAATGGAAACTAATGTGAAAACGTGTTCAGAAGCAATCTCGGAAAAGAAGTGTTCATGAAGACACTTACAGGACCCATTACACAGATGATTCTCTCTCTCAGGAGGCGAGAGTAGATGTCATATGCTCGTTCTCCTCTCCCCTGAAACAACAACATCAAAAAGATTTTTTATAAACTTAAACATACTTTTTTTCCCCTTTAGATACTCTTAAAGCCACCAGGTGATGTGTGGCCCTCCAATAAATCAGTTGGTCTTTGCCCCCAGATTCCTCAGATCTCAATCCAATTAAGCATCTGTGTTTCTGCTGGACAAATAAGTCCAATCCATTGAGGCCCCACCTCACAACCTACAGAACTTAAAGGATCTGTTGCTAACATCATCATCATGTTTTTGCAGTGACGTGAGCAAGAATAAAGACAATTATACAGGTGTCTATTAACAAAAACAAAAAAATGATACTATCCAGAATCTTCATGAAGTTGCTGTACCATCGTTCACACTTTTTCATTTTGTAGGAGAATGAGAAGTTCCAATCATCAGACTCACCGTCTGCTCCACCACTATAGGTATCAGTGGAGTCCTGCATATGGGACTGTGGTGGATGGATCTGCTGTGTTTTAATGTCAAAGAGCCAACATGCAATACCCGCTGAAAGACAGAGAGGGAAAAGATTAAACAATACCATAATGCTGTTTGACAATACAAGTCTAACACAAAAAAAGTTGCAACTGTTTAAATAAAAAACAAAAGACCATAAGCCATATTTTACTTACAATAAAAGAAAGAAAGCATCAAATGTAACATCGCTGAATTTTTCCATTAAAATTTGGGGTTGGGGGTGGCAAGTACTAGCAAGGTGTACCCAAAGCCTGCTGACACTTTACACCGTGTGTCACTATGGGTCAGGCTATGAAAAACAGCATCTGAGCTGCATTCATTAATAACACCACTAAAAAGGAGTTATTTAACTTTTTGTTTGCTTTTAACTCACAGACTCAAACTGTTTAAGATGCAAGGTTGTTCATAACTTATAGCTGTCCTTAAAAAATTCGATTCGACCATGAGATATTTTAACTTTTGATCACGGTTGTTTTGAACACTCTTTGCACCATTTTGGCCCATCAGAGAGTTATATTTACAGAGTAAATGTTGTAAATGACTTGTTGACCTATAATCTGTGAAA
>VOQJ01011580.1:75334-89050 GCA_015052665.1 Apistogramma diplotaenia
GAGGCTCCCCCCCGCCCCCCTTCCAAGAGGGGAGCCCTAAAAGGAACCGGTTACCCAGGGAAATTTTTGGGGAAGGGGGGGGGGGGGGGGGTGTTTGGGGATTTGATTTATTGTGTTTCCACTGTAAGACCATAGGATTTGGTTCCCTATGTTCCCAATGTTAATTAGCCCACCGTCACATACAGCCTCAGCAGTTCCCCGCCTGCTGCAGGTTCTGCTCAGAGTGACGCTCCAGCTCACAGGAGCTCTCCAGAGGAGAACAAGGACCACCGTCACCAGCTGCAGGCCATGAAAGTAGAGTTTGAGTTTTCTGACAGGGTGACAAGAGGCTTGAGACAGGTTATTGAGGACCTCCCCAACAGAGGCCTGGCCAGCCTGCCAGTAGAGACGCACTAGAGGGAAGGACCCGAGCTGGTTAGTTAACAGCAGCTGAAATCAAAATTGGAGTGATGGGACTGTCCAATAGCAAATCAATCCGAGCTCCGAGTGAAGACGTAATCAGTTTCCTTTCTCCTTCTACTGGCAGTTTACCCATTCATTCATTCATTCATTCATTGTGACAGTGGGGAATTGTTCAAAAGGTCGACCATTAAGTTTGAAATCGCAATCTTTTTTGGGAAGTTTGCTTGTTTGCGTCGGCGGCTAAGCAGTGCAGTATAGAGGTGTTTCTCAGGGCTCACAAAGCTGTGAGTCATGCATAAACTAGTGTGATAACAGCAGGCACAAATGAGTGTAGGAGACCTTCAGAGTGGATGGTAATGTGCTGCAGTTTAACTTCAAACTGGTTTAGTCTGTTTTTGCTCGACTGGCTGAAGTGCAGAAAGCAGCCGGTGTGTTAGAGGTGTGTCGCTGTAGCAGTTTGTGTACACTGTGATAAAAATACTACTCATTGGACTTCAGGTTTGTCATCTTCTGTTTTGTTTTTTTTTTGCACATGAACTTGATGACCTGCTGAAGCAGCTGATGGATGTCAGTTTGTAACTACAAGCATACAGTGCCACGAACAAGCATTTACCCCCTTCCTGATTTCTTATTTTATCACACTTGAGTGTTTCAGATCATGCAGTTTTTAAATGATAATTTAATTTATAAAGGGGGGGGGGCCTCAAAGTCATGAATTGACTGTGATTAATGACGCGTTTTGGAAAGCTGCCAGACCTGCTGGCTGAAGAAATCACTTCAATAGAATCTGTTTAAAGTGAAGCAGCTCGTCAATACTTGACGTTTATAATTCTGGGAAGGGTTACAAAGCAAAGGATAAGCCGAAGATATGGATGGATGGTTTAGGGTTACAAAGCCATTTTTAAAGTTTTGGGACTCGAGCGAACCATGGGCAGAGCCATTACCCCCAAATGGAGAAAACTTGGAGCAGCAGTGAAGCTTCCCAGGAGTGTCCGGCTTACCAAAATTACTCTCAGAAGTGCTTCGACGGCTCATCCCGGAGGTCTCCGAGGAGCCCAGCTCTCTACCAGAAAATCCCGGAGGAGAATGATCAGAAGCGCATCAGCATCCACCTCTGAATGACTCAAAAAATCCAAAATTCGAGCCCAGACTCCAGTCAGATTGAAAGGCTTTGGCATGACCTTAGACAGACCATGTGGCTGCCTCACAATGGAGCATATGGACCTTTCTTCCAGGGAAACATTTGATCCCGGCTTTAGAGGGATAGGCTGTTTGTATTTCCCAGCCATGCGAGGGACTTGTGACACATTGTAGGCAACACTGGATCATTTCATCTCAAATCATCAATTTTTAAAAAACATTTTCTGCTCTGCCAACTCGGATTTGCCTGAAAATGTTATGGTTTGAAATTGGAACATTTATAATGATTTCTGTGAAATTTTTGCATCATCTATCAAAAACTTTTCCTCATTCATTTAAAACAGCCAATCCACCCACTTGGCTTCTCTTCCCATAATCATGAATAAGGACCTGAAAGTAGCTTCTTCTCCTAGTGAGCCATGTCTGGACTATAATGAAAGTGTTCTGGTTCAGTTTCTGTTCGGGTCTGAAACATGAGCGGCTCCGTGTGTTTTCTTCTCTGCAAATTATCAGTGTCATTATTATTCACAAAAATATCCTTGCTGCTGTGGCTCAACACCTTCATACTGTAGCTGCTGAGGCAGGACTGAAAACCTTCTGTGCCCTCAGGTACCAGCCCTCCTTCCACGGTGTAGACCTCTCTGCCCTGCGGGGGGCAGCAGTGGACGAGTATTTCCGCCAGCCAATTGTGGTAAGTAATCTATTCCACATGCATGTGCAGGATTTAAAAAAAGTAATGACACAAATTAGTAAATTGAGCTCACAGAAATATTGAGTTCTCACTTGATTGATGTTTTTTGTTTGTTTTTTTTTAGAAGTCAGAGTTGTGTGACAGTAGATTTATTTCCCCTGCAGGACACATTTGATATCCGTATTCTGATGGCAAAGTCGGTCAAATACACAGTGAACTTCCTGGAGGCCAAAGAAGAGGATCTTTACAGGTGTGTGTCCAGTTTGATGTGCATCTATGGTCAAGTGTAGGGATGTCAAGTGATTAATAAATCTTTGCTTCTGGCTCACAGGATAGAGATTCCCTTTAAGTTCCACATGATGCACTCAGGCCTGGTGCACGGCCTGGCTTTCTGGTTCGACGTGGCTTTTATGGGATCAGTGTAAGTAAGGCAGTTTGCGTGAGTGAAGGAAGCTGAATAAATGTCTTTGACTAGTGCCAGATTTGTCCTTACTCGTCAATCCATTTAAATTCCTGTAGGATGACGGTATGGCTGTCCACAGCACCCACAGAGCCTCTCACACACTGGTACCAGGTGCGCTGTCTGCTGCAGTCTCCCCTTTTCACCAAGGCTGGGGACACACTCTCCGGCACAGCGCTGCTGGTGGCCAACAAGAGGTACAGTGGTCTTTAATAGGTGGTCCACTTTGATAGTGAAGATAAGATCAAAGAAAATGGAGATATTAAACAGGCACTTCAGCCTTCTAGCCAGCGGTTGATCGGCCGGCGTTGCGCCTTGCTGAGCTGCCGGTGCACCGGGCTGAGGATTTCACCGGCTCAGCGGTTAGCATTAGCATGCTATTAGCATTAGCATGCTAATGCTAACACCCTGCTCGCACACGCCGTGCTGAAAAATCTTTCTGGCTAGAAGCCTGCACTTGGTAGCAGCACAGGGACAGCCTTTCTTCATTAGATGGGAGCCAGCCTCAGCACAGGTCTACTTCTACTAGTCAGTCATTTGAGAGCAGTCGGGCTAATCTTTGAACAATAATCCCACTGAATATTAAACACACTTTTTGATTGCATACTAACCACATTATCGTTACATTAATTTGTCTCAATATTTACTTAACAGACAGAGCTACGACATCAGTATTGTTGCCCAGGTGGACCAGACAGGATCAAAGTCCAGCAACCTCCTGGACTTGAAGAACCCCTTTTTCAGGTGAGTTGATTTTGATCACAGCAAACACACCAGATAGACAGATACTTTATTGATCCCACAAGGGGAAATGACAGTTTCAGCACTGAGACAGACAAAGATATCAGACAAACATGGGGGTGCACCTGACGCCGCACTGCACCATTCACACAGTCCGTGGAGGGGCTGAACTGTCTTCTCTAAATTCCTATATGCACGTTTATCTATGTGCAGGTACACAGGCACTACCCCCAACCCTCCTCCTGGCTCACACTACACCTCCCCATCTGAGAACATGTGGAACACAGGGTCGGCCTACAGCATGAGTCAGGGGATGCCTGTATCAGGTGAACACACTCAGACACTGCTAGATTAAATAAATATTTCAGATGTGCCGTTGGTACGACCATTCTCCAAAATCTGGCACTTTCCTGGATCTCAAGGAAATTTACAAGACCCTCGTTTAAGGGTGAAAATATCACTTTACAGCTTAGAGTGTAACCGTAAGTGATAATGGGTGCCAGACTAGTGTTTGAAGTGGAGGGACCGACTAACTGTAAGGATAAGTCAGGATGGAGAATTGAATGCATTGGATGAGTGCTCACTACTCATAATGACCCTGATGAAGGCCACCCGCCGAAGCACGTCGGTCAAGCAGTGAAGGTGTTGCTGGAGCTTGTGGTTCTTTAGATCTGTCCTCCTCCACCATGCATCGTGGAAGTAAGTGAAGTGGTGCCAGAAGCCTCTGCTCTGTTTTCTACATGAATGCTTTCTACTACAGCAAAGGCGCAATGACGCGCCAGTGTCAAATTTGGATTTGTGAGTCAGTGTTGAAATCAGGGTGCATTAATGTATTGTAGCAAACATCTCTGAAGGGCTCGGATGTTCTGCTTTATTAACTCGAGTTTCTGCCATGTTGCAGATCTGCTGACAAGCAGACTGTATATAAAGATGGACACAGATGGGTGTAACTTAATTTGCACTGGCGGCAAATTGAAGTCCAGAGTTGCAGCTTGTGGTCAGCGCCACCTTTTCCCATCTGTGGCCTTCCTAATAGGTGATGTAGGGTGGCGCCTTTCACACTTTGGAAGGACACCCTGCTTCACGAGCAAAGCAAGGCTTATAGATAAACTAGCAACGTGGAACTGTTTTGGAAGGCCATATCAATAAGCTGAATTCAGTTCTGCTCTGGATTCATTTTGTCTCTTTATTATCTTACCTCCACGACAGTCCCAGTTTTTCATGAGGCCCTTTGGGAAAATGATGAGCTGCTCTAGAAGAACTCCCTGCTACATGGTCCATAAGTCAGGAAAAACTAGGAAATTTAGTGTGGCAGCACATTTCAGTCGCATGCTCACCACAAACAGGTCTCAGAGCGGATTTTGAGAAAAAAAAAATCTCATGAATCGCGGAGAGCTGCATGTGAGCCAGCTGCCAGGAGCCGCATCATAGTTTTTAAAGCCTTCTTTAAGCTTTCGGCCCTTATTACAGCATTAATGTCTATAATTAGCACGCACACACCAAAACCATTTGGAGGCAGAGATTGTTTTGTTTAGCAGCCATCTGGATTGGTTCAGGCACCAACTCCAAAGAGGGTTTTTGATATTGTGACATTTTATAGTAAATGCTTTTTGTGTGTTTGTTTTGTTTTTCCACCTCTTTCTTCAGGGATGCCCGCAGCTTATGACCTCAGTACAGTCATTGGCAGCGGCCCGTCAGTGTCTCACAACAACCTCATCCCCCTGGGTATGAATCAGAACTTATGAACATCTTTGCACTGCTACTGAAATTCCAGCTGCTTTGAATCCAGCTTTCATCCTCGGAACACCGACATTCCAGCTGATTTAGTCTCTTATTCATCAAACGACACTGAAGCTCCTTCAGTGCCTTTAGTCCTCTGTGATGTCAGGTTTTCTCTGTGTAACAACAAAACGCTACATTGTCTTTCATTTTAAACAGTTTAAAGCTTCTGTCTAATACCTTGTGAAGGGGGGGGGTGTGCTAAAATCTGTTGTAGTGCTACTTATTCTACATATACACTACATGTTCTCTCCTCTCTGATTGGTCACAGTGAACACCGGGATTGTAAATCATACCCACTCCAGGATGGGCTCAATCATGAGCACAGGAATAGTCCAAGGTACGACCACTGGTCCACAAACAGTGAGCACACACACAAGTCTGCTGTCCATGTGTTCTTTGCGGGAGTGCTGAATATAATGCCTTGTTTCCATTTTAGGAGCCACTACGGGCCAGTCGGGTCCCAGTAGCAGCGGTAATTACTATCCTGTCACCAACCAGTTCACCATGGGGGGTGCTGCCATCTCCATGGCTTCACCTATGGTCATCCCTAGCAACACCATGCATTATGGCAGTTAAGACGAAGACCTTGGAAAGACCTCCTATGCCCCCGCATGACAAGAGTTCCTCCCTCCCCTCCCCAACCAGATTGATCACCAACTGCAGCCAAAACCAGTATACCAAAACCAGTCCCGCGCTGGAAACTCCTCCCATCGTTCGTCACCCTCTTTCTACTCTGTTGATTCCACCACTTGATGAACGGTTGAAATCTCGTTTCCGTCCAGACTCTTGTCTTTCTGAAAGCCGAAGCCTTCCTTGTACCCCTCCCCCATTGGGACTGTAACATTT
This sequence comes from Apistogramma diplotaenia, assembly GCA_015052665.1. Classification (NCBI taxonomy): domain Eukaryota; kingdom Metazoa; phylum Chordata; class Actinopteri; order Cichliformes; family Cichlidae; genus Apistogramma; species Apistogramma diplotaenia. The sequence goes on from VOQJ01011580.1 coordinate 81,397, forward strand.
GAAATGCACAGCAGTTTGCCATCTGACCTCCCCGGGTTTCCACCCTCCTTCAGATATGTATTTCAATCCCTCCACTTCCTTTCTTTTCTCTTTATAGTTCATTATTTAGGTGTCATGGCCCACCAAGTGTTCGTCCTTCCCCAAGAATCAGCTTGTGAGATACCAGCCTCAGTCCGTTACGAGTCCTCCACACCTCCACCAGAGTGATGCTGAGGCTTTTCACGTGTGCAGCAGGACACTATTATCATGACTGCATCTCTCCAGGTGCCACCTTAGCTTTTCATATTGGATCCAGTCAAGGCCCCTCCACACTTTTCTCAAGAGACTGATCCGTGCCGAATGAAACGGCCCCCTCAAAGCAAACAGTATGTTTTACATGCTTACTCCTACTCACACAGTTTGGTTTTAGGCGGAGGAAGATGTATCACAAGCTGAAGCCTACAAGGCTTGACACCCAGAGGAGCTCGTGGAAAACATGCTATTTTAAATTTTTTTTTTTTTAAGTTGCCACAGACAGGCTGACCCTCCATGTTCTGCTCGGAAACACTTGTGTCGCTCTGTTACACTGAAGTTCACATAAACACGTTTTGGTCAAACCTCATTTGTGTCACCTTCCATGCTGAGTCATGATAAACGAGCGTGTTTCCGTTTTGCTGCAAGTTGCTGTTTTCAGTCCTTTGCCACAACCTTTCAACTTTCAGAGATATAATGTGCAACTCTGCTGGCTTCATTGATCTGTTTCAAACGATGGCAAGCTGCAGCGCACCCCTCTGGCACTCGCTCAGAGATGGGGAGAAATTGATCCTGGTGTAGGGAGGCTGAAATGCATCGTCTGATGAAGAATTGGTGAGATGCAGAGGCGTCACGTCCACGCTGCTGCTGTTTAAGAGACGTGCACAGTTGTAACCTTTGTGCATTTCTATCATTTTATGTGATTACATACAGTCAGACCTGTGCACTGTTACGTGATACAGAAATAATAGGTCGTGTAAGATGACTGCCCTTTTATTAAGAGCTGAAACTTGAAGGATGCCCCCAGGTTAATGGAAAGGAGTGCATGTGTGGTAGAGGGGCTTTTAAGGAAATGCTTCTGTGCTGGTTGCTTCTCAAGGCTGCACGTGTTGTTAGGCTGAATTCTTTATAAACATAGCGAGACGCTGGGAGGGAAAAACCTCCAACCCTGCACATATAAACAGACTGAAAGAATCAATACCTGCAAGATTTTGTTAAAGATTTCTTGGAATGGTGTTGCAAAAGTTATCACACTAACCACTTAGTGCTGGCCTATTCTTGGACATAATACCACTTTGCACATGGATTAACAGTTTCAAGTTGCAAGCTCACACCTTCCTAAAACCTCAGAGGTGTCTCGTTAATTTGATATCGCATGCCTTTAGCACAGGAAAATAAAACTTGAAGAATGAGATGTTTTGACCTCCAGCAGTAGTGCCTGCACGGAGCATCTTTTTAAGCCGATTGTAGCGTTGCCAGGTTTGAGCACTGCCCAAAGTGAATAAAAAATTTAAAGAAGATGCATAAGAAATTAGCAGAGTTGTAGAAAGATATTTTTGTCCCGGCTTTATTTCCTGGTGTGCCACTGAATTTCGCAAGGAGTTCACACACTGGAATTCATGTTTTTAAGCGTTTTTAAGGCCAGTAGGTATTTTTCCTACTATGATGAGCTGTTTGATCCTGTAGGTTTTCTCAGCTACAGAATGAAAACGTGCCGTGTGATGTCTTTTCTATATGAGCGTTATTGTCGCCCTTCTAAATGGCCGGAGAAAGAACTCGGCACAATGAAGTAGAAAGTGACTAACAAAGTGTCAGGAATAGACAATCAGGAGATAATGAACTGTTCAGCTTCGTCCACGTCAAGCAATTTACTCGTCTTGCATAGCTTTGTAATCACTGCCCTGTCATGGTAGTCCGCTGCATCCCTGATTCCCACTGGTTGTTGCATCAGTTGCTTGCTGCGGAATTGTGGGTAGTTGAATTCATCTTAGTTATTTTGGCTCTTATCGCTACAAGTTGTCAAATTTTATTGGCATTTGTTGGTCTCCGGTTGCCAAATAGCTGCTAGCTTCTTCCTATCTCCACCCCTTTAGGGAGTTGTGGATGGATTCGTTCCTCATACCCAACATGGAAGGTGACCAGTGGGACAGTCTGCCAGAAACCTTTTCATCAAGCTAGAACGATTCAGCCCTGTTGGCCTAAAACATAAAATGCACCTTCTGCTGCTTCTTTTTGTCTCTTTCCTGCACCCACTACTTTTTTTTTTTTTTTTTAAATAAAGCTGAGAGGACAGTGCAGCAGCTTCTTGCCAGCCAGGCATTTGTTGGGCCAGATTGCTTTGGCGCAGTTGGAGGAAGATTTGGAGAACGAACCAGTAAAGACCAATGACCCAGGATGCAACCAGCTGGCTACCGGGAAAAGAAAAGCTGTGCTGGACCGGCGGCGTCCTCGTTTACATCTTTGTTTTCTTTGCCCGTTGCTCCTCCCAACCTCCTTTTGAGACTGTGAGACTGTCACAAGTAGACTTCAGTGTCGAGGCCAGGGAGGCGGGGCCGGTACACCTCCCTCCTCGTCTGTTCAACGTGTATGACCTCCAACATATCATTGCCCCGACACACCTCCTGCCCGCACCCACTTTTATCAGTCAAGGAAAGAAAGACTGACACATTTATGCATTGGTTCCAGTGTCACAACTATGGAATTTATGAGTTAGTAAGAGAGCCGAGGAAAAATGTATGTCTGTATGTAGGAATAACCTTTTTTTTTTTTTTACTGTTTTTTTTTAAATACAAAAAAAAAACCCGCAAAAAAAGGAAAAAAAAAAGCAAATTAAATGTTGTGGAGATGTTCCAAAACCATCCTGGAAACAGGTGTTGTAGTACTTTAATTTGCCACCTTCTATGTTGTTCAGTAGACTGTGGACACAGCAGACGTTTACCATGTTGTAGCTGCTCTGTAGCCACCGTGTCTCCTCTGTCATGGGATCATTGCTCTGTGCAGGCAAATAGTGGCATCCAGTTTGATGATGGAAGTGTATGAGGAAGACTCGCTGTCATGTTCTCGCGTTTGTGTTTACCAACCAGTAATAACACCTTTCTTACTGTCTGACATTGACTCGTCTGCCCCAGACACAGCTACAAGAAGCCAGCGCCCTCAGTTTTATAGGCACGGTAGTCAGTGATGTCACAGCAAGCAGCTTTAAGTGCATAAGCCATTAATTATGGATAAACACACAAAAATAACTGTCAGAACCATGACTTTTAATAAAAGTAGTCCAGTCTGGCTTGCGTTTAGGCAAACATAAGATTATGTGATGTGGATCCATCTTCATGATTTCCACATTATAAACGTAGGCGCTACTATGTGTGTCTCTGGAGGTCATGCTGAATACAACTTTGAGCTACTTCCAGTGGTATCTGCTGATTCTGCGGTGTGAAATTGGTCGAGCCAAACACATCTGGACCTGTTCTCAGTACAGAGAGGGGCTGCACCAAAATAGAAAGCTGAATATTATGGGCAATTATCAGTGTTGATAAGCAATACTTATAAAAGACTTCTTTGTTTCCTATGAAAAATGAGCATCTCTTGTTGGCCTAATTATTTTAAACATTGGTATCAGCCGTTAGACCAGGGGGTGTCCAAACTACTGTCCGCGGGCTAAACATGGCATCTTCTCCATAAGTGTTATTTTTGGGCCGCCAGTCCAAACAATGAATACAACTCACCATGTAATTCCTCTTTTTAACTCATGGAGGCAGTGTCGTGTAAAAGATGTCTGCACATTGCTTCAAAACCTCAAGAAGAACAAGATTGACTGCTTAACCAATCACAGCCTGTGCTGTGATCCCGTGACCCTTAGATGGGGGTCATAGGTGACACACAGTGTTGCCAACTTAGCGGGGTCATGTTTGTGAATGAGAACTGGTTCTCAAACATTTCACCTGGTAAAATAAAGGTTTAAATAAAAAGGATCTGCCAAAGAGGGCAGCAGAAGCTGCAACAAATATCACAATTCTTTAAAAGATATTGTAGATACAAAAACAGTCATAAGGATATTTACAAAACAGGTCATTTTATTTTATTTATAAGGCCTTCATAAGTCCTGTTGACTACAGTCTACTTGCCAATATAAAAAGACACATTATACTTAAAAAACACATAAAAACATTGGAAAATCTTTTTCTCTCACTTTTTTAGCAAAAGATCACTTTTTGGCACAACAGCAGCAGCTGGTTAAGAACAGGTTTCCAGAGATGATCAAAGGAAATATTCAGCTTGTTTGGCTCCACACGTGCAGATTTTCTTTGTTCTGCACTTAAACATCTGCCACCTTTTTCTGAAGTCCTGTTTCGAAGCCTTTGAGTTTCTCCATCTTTGAAATCATTAGTTTGCAAAAATAAATAAATAATAACATGAAAAACAAGGGCAGGTCTGGCGACATGCTCATCGGCTCTTAGTGTGGCCAAGATTGATTAAATAGACTTCATTGTATTTCTTTATTATTCGCTGACCCAAAATAAGTGTCTGAGCCCCTGAACTCAGCAGGAAAATGTGGACAGACGTCAAGACAGAGAGCCATTTTCTCATATACTTCTATAGAACCAGAAAGCTTTTGCAATTAAAGGCACATCTGCACTGGCTTAATTTTTCAGACCCAAGTCCATGCTTTACACTCTGTGGTATCAGCCCAGGCAGCGGATCATCAATGAGACATCACATAACCTACGCTTTTCTTTCACAAGTAGCTGAATGTCTATGTTGGCATCACAGCATTGCTAATTACTCACAAATGCTGAAAATGATTATGTCGCCAGGTTTCATAACAAAAGGTGCCCACTTACCCAACCTGCAGACTCAAACAGTCAAAAATTTGGACACACTCAAATGGCTGAGTGTCCAAACTTGACTGTACTGTAGGTCTAAAATCAAAATTTAAAAGCAGCTCTCTGTACATGCATATGTTTATAATTCAGAGGTTTCAGCCCAGCCACAGAAAAATGAAGGGGCTACATTCAGGTTTGTGTTTGGAGAGGTACAGCAATAAGAAACCCCCCACTGAGGTCTTTGTATAGCAAGAAAGATATAAGGGCAATGGTGTGTGTGCGTGTTTCCTAGACCCACTGTGTCAGGATGCTGTTTCATGTTGTTTAACAACACCAACTGCTCCACATTACTGTAGCTAGATTTCATATGAGAGCAATATTTGATATTTGTATAATATAAAACATCTGCTGTAGCTTAGAGCTTTCTTTGGCCTGGAAAAAAGCCAGAAAAAAATATTCACAGATATGGTAAGTACAGCAACTTTAAGAACTTTATCGCATATCCATCTTTCTGAGTTAATGTCCATAGTTTCTTCCTCCAAACCATCAACATGTCTATTTAGACCCCATTCAGACAGCTCAAAGTTTCACCATTCATTTCTGCTTCAGTTTTAAATGTATTAGCAGGCTATGTACCACAGGCCTTTATGGTAGCAGTAACTAATCATCAACATATTTTATGGTAACTGTTACAGGAATGTGCAAAAGTTTTCAGCCATCCCTCATTTCCTTATGTTTTGCTTCAAAAACTCCAAAAATAAAGATGTTGGATATCAGCATGTGACAGTCCAAAGCCCAAAAGGCTGGCTTGGTCACAGACGCGAGATCATGACACCCATATCTTGGCTTTCATTGCTGTTCTCCATACAAAATACTGCATAACAATCCAGTGCAGGAACCCAACTTTTTAAAGCTGATTAAGCAGAGAGTTCTTCTAATAATACAGCTATAGTGAACACAGTAAAGAGAGAAGTTGTTGCCTGCGATATTTAACAGGTAAGATAAGAATATAAAATCAAAAATACTGACATAAAAATGACGTAAAAATTATGCAAGTGAGGAGACATTTTTAAAAATATGTAATCAATTTATTTATATATATATATATATATATATATATATATATATATATATATATATATAATATATCAATATGCTGTATTACTGTACGGTAAAGACCATACAATAATACAGCATAAACCCCAACAATCAAAACGATCCCCTATGAGCAAGCACTTGGCAGCAGTGGGAAGGAAAAACTCCCTTTTAACTGGAAGAAACCTTCGGCAGAACCAGGCTCAGGGAGGGGCAGCCATCTGCCGGGACTGGTTGGGACTGAGGGGAGAGACAAGTGTAAGTGTGCGGCCCTATATATACTTTTTTTTTTAAAAACCACATCCATCTATTTCTTTTGCTTTGGATCAACGGGATTCTTTCCCGATGTCCTCTTTTCCCTTATGGGCCTCCTCTGGGCTGATAGCTGAGTTAAAGCTGCATCAGAGGATGAATGTGAGGAGAGCAAAAAACAGGAGAAATACTGTTATGAAAATCAAGCCTTGCAGTGCATTTTGCAAGAACCACAAGAGCCCTTTCTTTTCATACTGGGGAGCTATTTCTGCAGCGTGGACTCGGATTGACTTGACCATTGCCTTTTCCACAGCTGTATCCCGCATTGGTATCGCAGACACCAGGTGTGCACGGCCGAATTTCTTCTCCATGTCTTTTACAACAGCTTTGCGCACTTTTTTAATCAGCATCTTGCTGAGATTGAGTTTCTCGGGCAATTTGAGTCCCTTCATCGCCTGGATCATCAGGCGTTCAATGGTGGTTTCCCACTGCTCCTTTGGGTCAGTGTTTGGGCCAATAGCGCCGAAGTCTTTGAGAACCGTGAAGACCACGGCGCAGATAAACGCTGAATGCTGCATGTTCACCTGTGACGTGGTGGACTCGGATCCGTCGGCCGCAGCTTCTACAACAGACGGTTCCGTTACTGTTTCAGCAACTTCAGCCTCTGCTGTGTTTCCCGGAGCTTCTTTTTCCAGTACCAGAGTTTCTTGTGAATTGTGGGTGTCTGACGGGTGTTGGCTCCTGTCACCCTCAGCTGTGACTTCACAGCTGGACTTGCACACATAAGCTGCCTCTGACTGCAGCGGCTCCATAACGGTGGAGTCTTTTTCCTGCTTCAGGATGGTAGACTCCGCGGAGCTGTTCGGTGCTACGTTTTCGGTCATCATCGTCTCTGGTGTGATCACTAAAAGTTGTTGCTAACAGTTGTTTGTAGGCTGCTGTGTAGCTACGAAATATTTTTCACAAGTTTGTGTGATGCTACTTAAGATCTAGTCAGAGAACGGAGGGATCAAAGATCAAAGGGCTGACGTCACTGAGTTCGCTCTGCCTGACGTCATCGCCTACGAAAGAATTTCAGCGCTTCGTCTTTAAGCTCTTTTTGTTCTCTTTGATGATACTGATTTACGACTGTTTCACGACAGTCAACCTTGCCGGAGGGGCTATGCGCGCGCATCTTTGAGCCGCTGAAAAAGTTTTAGATTCAACAGCCTTAAAGCTTTGTGTTCATCATCCTGTTAGGTAAGAATGCTGTTTTATATGCATATTATTTTGTTGGTATGTTGTTATATAATCACGTTACAGTGTACTGTATTGTTAATGGTTAATGGCTTGCTAACCGTTAAAAGCTAGTAATCAGGTTAATTATCCGCCATGTTTTGCGCGCTTTTTTGAAATGAGTTCATGTCATTTAGATATGATTTATACGGTATTAGGATGTGTATTCATCATCTTGCTAGTGAGGTGCTCAAGTA
>VOQJ01011583.1:0-23371 GCA_015052665.1 Apistogramma diplotaenia
GGAATTTTAATGTCACAGTAGACCCAAAAGTTTAAATTAATTTTTTTAGAAACAATTATTTCTTCTTGTGCCGATAGTAGCTATTTTAGCTAAAAGTTACTCTTTCCAGTAATGTGCGGTGAGTTTCATGGCTGGTGAGGCACTGACGTCATCACATCAGATTTACAAACATGAACCCCGCATAGTAGCTTATTCACCATTTGACTAGCAACAGTTAACGTGTTTTGTTTAAAATTTCATATCAGCATTCTTTACATATACAAACTAATGTAGAAAAAATAACTTTAAAAACTTTATTATCTTCATACCTTTACTTATAAATGAAGTCCATGCGCCGCTCCTTTAGAAGAACACCATCGATAACTTGTTTGCTAACTGTTTACTGTAGCTGGGATCACCAGCACCCCCTGCCATGAGGCACGGGCATTGCGTGCCTCACCTAGTGCCTTTTCACAGCAGTTTTATGATGCTCAGCACAAGAATACGTTACACACATACAGTTGTTGATTTAAAAAAACACTGTACATTATATACACCAGCTAAAATATAGAAATTTAGTTCATATAGTAAAAGTGTTTGAACATTTTAATAGCGACATGCAGAGGGACAGCAATACGGTCTCACTGCATAGCATGTTAGCACAGTTAGCATAGTCACTGTGCAATCCATGGTGAGGCTCTTCGGGCAGCTGCCTCACCGCTCATCTCGTCTTAGTATTTGAACAGTAAATGTGAAAATTCTGCAATTTTGAAAAACAAAATCTAAAATCGTGAAGTTAAATGGAAAATAACTTTTAAATGTAATTTATTATTTTATTTTATATTTCCATGATGACGGTTGAAGCACGGCCTCACCTTCCTCCCCTGACTGCACGTCTCTGCTCTTTTTAACCCAAAAGAAAAAAAAAGAACAGGAACTCAGAGAATATCCCAGAGAAATAATATGACTCATCCCAACTGTTTGAACCTCCTTAATCCTGATAAGACCCTGAGTCAAGTTAATCTCATGGCTAGACTGGAGACACAGGGGACTTTCTAACCCTGAGGAAAAACAAAGCGGACCATCAAGATGTACTCAACCTAAATAAACATCTGTGAGCAAATAAACAGAGCAGATTCCCATTAAAGGTCAAGTGCTTAAATCTGAAATAGAAACATGACCAGGCTGTAATCCAACATCTCAAGCTTCACCAGCAATGTTCTGAACAAACAGAAATGTCAGCGCTGCAAAGAAAGCCATCTCCACGGGAGGTTCTTTTCATCGCTGCAACATGGATTGTTTACATGTCGGCCATACCAGAAAGACACAGGTAGTGAGCAGGTCCAGACACAGAGCTTGACAATATGTTCTTTGAATCCTTATTATTAAAATCTGGGATGTTCCGCTGGATTTTATGTTAATGATCTGCAGCAGCACATGGCAGGCGAATGGTTTGTGGATGCTCCCCTCATTAAATGGGGTCATTTGTTATAGCAGCAGGACTTAATACAACCTGAGATGAGACCAGCCTTATCAACAGCATGCCTCTCATGCCCCTTTCACACAGCACTCATTTGATTACGTTTGTTGCTCAGAATACTCAAGTGGCCAGATGTCTTTGTGGACTTTCGCCACACAAGGGGCAGATACAGTGAATCTGTTTTACAGCTTGAACTAGATCGTGAACAGTGGCACGTTTTCAGTTCATTTCTGAGTACTTATTCTATCAGTGGTCGTGACTGTTCTGCCCAGTAAAAATATATTTGCTGAGCATATTTTCCTCATTTTGTTCCTCCAACTGTCCATAAGGACAGATGCCTACAGCCACTGAGTATGTCCTGGTTCACTGAGTCTTTCACTTCATCATAATTTTTGTCTCATCAAATCACATCATAGTTATTTCCCTCATGATGTAGCAATTTGTCATTGTAGTTTCAGTTGACTGCATTGCAAATGCCCTAAATCAACCTTGTGTTTACTTTCCTTTTGTAACGTGATCAGTTTACAAAAGAACAAGGCTGAAAGTTCTTCTAACATGCTGCTCAGTATCAAAGGTTCAACCTGATTATTAAATCAAACCCTAATTACAAACCTAATTCTTCAATTTCTTCTCATAAATGGAAAAAAAAACTATAAGCACTTATAACTGTTTGTGTGTTTAAGACTGTCTTTGAAATTAAATCAGCTGCAAAAAATACGTACCCCAACTGCGAGCTTGCAGAAGTTGGTACTGTAAGCGTCTTATGCAAAAAGATATGTGCTATTTTAACAGTTTACTTTGATCTCTAGCTGTGTCACACTCACACGCAGGCGCGTGTGCGCACAAACACACACGGAGTAGCAAATAATAGCAAAAAACAAAACAAAATGCAAAAGACTTCATGAACCCTAACGCTCTGAAGTAGGTGTATGGAAACAGCGCAGTCACACATCAGTGCAGCTTTTGGATATTTAACATAAAATGCTGTTTACTCTGTTAAATTATTTTCAAGTAGCTGTACTACTGTATTTATCACGAAAACTTAACATAAACAGCTGTGCAATCAATACTGACTCAAGCTGTGTATTTATTAGAAATTGCCTTTTTATTTTTTGACAGAAAATTTTAATAACGTAGGGAGATTGCTTTCTCTGCACTGAATGGGACTGCTGACATTTTTGGTGAACTTTTTGTTTAATGACAATGAACGATTCTGATTCTTACAGTGCAAGAAAAATTATGAAAGGAAAATAACACGATGAGAGTATAATTAATGATGTCTCCTTAAAATGCAGGGATTCATTCAGCTACGCCTGAGGCTTCAATATTTTGTGAAGGACAATCTAAAATGCACATTATTATTATCATTATTATTACGAAGCAGAAGAAATGGAAAAACAGTGATGGCACTGATGGAAATAGTGCAGCACCGGGTCTTATTTGCAGGTCCTGTCAGTCATTGTGATTGTAATACTGCATTTCAGAATGCAGCCACTGTACATTTTGTAGCAATTTAAATGCGATTTTGCTACATATTATCGTTTATTCTGCTATTAATTGGGTCTATATTTTGCTTCTCATCAGTTACTGTCTGTTTCAAAGAGACTAAGACCTGATTGCATGTCATCAGCGTGTTGATTTCAATACCCAGAATTCACTGGGGCGCAGGTGTGCAGCGTTTGCACTTCTGCAAAGTTAGTCGTTCCTTTTCATTTCTGATCCTTGCGTCATCAGATGTCACCTCGTGTCAGCAGAGATTTGAAATGTCTCTGCTCTGTGTAGACGTTCTGGTGACTGCTAGAAAATATCATGACATAAACTCTGAGATTATAGAGGTGCCGTGACAGTTGTTTTTCTGTAGTGTGGTTTTCACAACACCGGGTCACACAAACTTGTCCCCACTCTCAGGGTGTCAGGTAATGCCATTTTGACAAAGCCGCTGGTGTCTCAGAGATTCGCACATGTTCTCCTTTGGTGTTGGTGTTGCGAGGCGCCACTTGCAGCAGTGGTGACATGGCTATCACTCACAACTCTAACAGTATGGATGCTTGTTCTGGTCCCTTTAGTTACAGATTTTTTTTAAACATGCAGTGATAAAGTGGTGAAGGGCCACTAAAATCTAAATTTGTGGTGTTACAAATGTAACCAGCTAGAGAAAATGAAGTGACAAACACAAAGCTCCCAAATGGGAAACAGACTTCAGTTTCTTGCTCGGCAAACTTGACCACTGCCCCCCCCCTCTGTGCTTCTTATGTGGACTTTTTCTCACACTGCACCCAGTGTGTTAGGGGAGACCTTGTTTCTGACTCTCGCGGCTCCTGACATAACGGCGTTATTTGGTGCCCCGTGATGAGAATGCATACATCATCAAATGATTCACACTGCTTAGCGATTTCATGCAGCTACACTTTGAATGAATCAAATAGCCCGAGGTGTGATTTCACACAGCAACACACACAGACCTGACCATTTTACCTTTGTTGTTTTTCAACTTTTTTTTTTTCCCCGCATGACTTTCATTAAGCACGGAGGTCATGCAGCCACATTCCTTACTGACTAACTCGCTGACTGATGCACATTTGCAACTTTTTGAAGGTGACCCAATGAGCCTGAAATAGATTAAAGAAAAACATTGAAACGGCACATGCATGGAGAGAATATGAGTAGATAATTGGTTGTGTAGAGATGGGTAACCAAAAGGAAAGGGGGAAAAAAATCCTGCTTAAAATGTTGGACCCCTACATGCTGCAAGCCCACAAAGGCTCCTCCTTGGCATTTCCATAAAACTCTACAGGAGGGATAGAATAATGTTCTTCCCAAAAGATACTCCCTCATGTGGCGGTGGAGAATGTTCTGCTGCAAAAATCTCCCATATGCATTTGACTGGTGGCTGCTTTCTCTCTCAATTCCCACTGTAGCAGTAAGGGTGTACTTAGTTTTCACGCACCACTGCAATATATCATGTGCTTGAGGTTGTATTTACCTCATTTGGATTCTGCTAAGGACCATATTATTTAGTAATATTTTATAATGATCTGCTACTTTGTCTATTCCTTTTAAGTCTGTTTTTGCATTTATTCTCATCAGTGCTGCACTAACAGAACAACAAAATGTATTTCTGCAAAAACAGAGAACAGTAAAACTATTAAAGGCTGAAAACATTGTGTCCAGAAGGGCCTGTGAAGCCATCATTAAGGACCGCTCATGCAGAGTGGCATCTCCAGAATCAAGCAAAGGGGTTTTAACCTTCAAAACATGCTTACTGTATTTAAAAAAATCTTTAAAAAAGGGATGAGTTCTTTATTATGCAAAGAACAGAAAAACACAATTTCTCTCAAAACGAAGCAGTACTTGGATGAGTGAATGCCATGTTAGTACAATGTGAAAAGCGCAATGTGGTTTATAACTGGGTGACTTTGAAAGCGTGTCTGACAAGCAAAAAGCCATCAGTCTGGGAAACAGTGGGGAAAGCTAAGAAAATAACTTTGTTGGATCACATTGCACAGTGTGAAGCCCTTCTTCACTTTTTTCTGAAACAACTGTCTAGAAGCAGATAAAACATACAGAGAGGCTGATGCACAGAGCAGTAACAGTTTGGTAAATCTCAGCATCACTCATTTAAAATCCCCCAGAAACTGTTTTTTTTTTTAATGATCTCTGAATTAGCTCTTCAGCATCTCACTATAAACGTCCAAACATCTGCGATAAATTTTCTTTGTATACTCAACGAGTGCCATTTGTTTACAGGTCTGTTATTTGCTCTGCCTTTGTGATTTAGTCAGAGACTGTGCATCTGTTTGAAACCTAAAGCAAGAAAGTCTGAAAAGATAAAAGCTCTTCTCCACAGTCGGTTCATCTGAGTTCAGCCGTGTTCATTCTGCATTTCTGACACCACCTCTCATTGTAACAGCACTCGGCAGACATTGTATAAGAACGGGGGGAAACAATATTACATATTCACAGTTCACTTCTGGTAAACGCTGAATAACAGCAGCTCTCATCTTTTTTTTTTCTTCAATGCACACGTTATGCTTGTGGAAATACTTATATGTGTAGGAAGCAGCTGACATTTTAGTAGCATGTGCAGCTTTGATCTGATGGATTCTTTAGAGCGAATGCAAAGATAACTCCAGTGATTTAGAGATGTCCTTTTCCATCTTACAATTCCTGGAATTTTGGAAGCTTGCACTATAGTCGATGTCATTTTTGCTTCTCCAGACTGAAGAGTTAGTGCTAGACTGAATCAGGCAGATACTGTATTCTGCTGTGATTGGTTCTTTGGCTGTTTTGCTGTCAGGCAAACAATGACACTCCGGGCCTTCGAAAAGGTCGCGTGGCAGCTAAATGGGTCAGTTGTGGATTTGGCTGCTTGCTTTTTCAAACTGCTTTGCTGCTGACGGGTAGATTAAATAAGTTTTGAAAACCCCTGAATTGGGACTTTACAGCCCTGAATGAAGGCATAAATGGCTCTAGTAGGTCTCTATACCCATCTAAAAGAAATGGTTTTTAAAAACGTTGAAAATGATCTCTTTAATAGCCTCTCAGTGAGACATCGCTATGCTTTTTTTTTTTCTCGTCTAACTCTCAGCTCAAATCTCAAAATAGCAGCAAAGCAAGGCAGCAGAGCATCTTGAAGCCAGTGGTTGTAAATGTTTTGTTTGCTTTCAGAAATCTATAAAATAGCATAATATGATCTTTATTCCAGTGCCTGCATGAGCTGTAACTCGCTGCAATCTCACGGTGAGAGGTGAAAGGGCTGCAAGTTAACTGTGATTTCACAGAATATAATAATAATTGCAAATCTTCACAGAACTGTCTTAAAGGATAAACTGATTAATTGATCAAATTTGATCTCCAAAAGAGCAACTTGTTGGACGCTAACTTGGTGACACTAACCTCTGGCGTCTGTATGGATTTCCTGTTGGGTTTGTGTACGAAGTGTTTCAGTACTTGCTTTCCACAGTAAATACCACAGCAATACCAGCAGCTCTCACTTCCTTTTGACCAGCAGTGAATAAAGATGTAACTGTGCTTAAGTAGAATTGTTTTGGGTATCTGCACTTGAGTGTTTCTGGGTTTTTTTGGACAACTTTTTACTTTTACTCCCTACAAATGTCTGTACTTTCTACTCCTTACCCTTCCAAAAGAGCTCCATTACTTCAGGTTTAATGCATCTGAGGGATTTTTATTTCACATCACTGCACGGCTTCAGATATCAAACTGATTTGAGCCTAAATGGCGGAAACAATAAAATATATAATAAAATCCCATTGGTGTATCCATACAAAGAGATGAAATGGCAAAAACATATCATTTATGCATCATTTACTGTATAGTGCTGTACTCGGGGGTTAAAGCGGCCCAGAACGATCTGGAACAGAGGAACCTGGTAGTACAGAAGAGGAGCGAGCGTAATGGGAGTAACATGTTGTGGCAGGTAATTTCAAATGCAGCGTTTCTTTCAGCTCAGCAAATATCAGCAAACACACAAACTGTTTGTGTGCATTTTGTCACACGGTGTGTCTACAAGCTAAAGGTCCAGCTGCTGTATTTCCAAGAATGAGAGAGAAGTTTAGTCAGTGAAGAAGAAGAAGAGAGGTTATATTAAAGGGAAGGACGGCTCAGTGGCATTTGATGGAGACCTGGAAGTAAACAAGAGGACCAGAAAATCATGTCTGAGGCATTTTTTTCTAATGATGGCACCTAATGCAACAAACAAATAAACAAATGGATACAGTCCCAGCCATGATGGAGGTGATGTCACACAGCATCAAGTGGCAGAAATAAACCAAATGCTTTAAATGTCAGCTGTGCATTTTATTGGCTTTATAAAACATTGCCTTCCTTTAATGCAGCAAAGGAGCCTGCTTACACAAGTGTAAATTCAAAAAGATGGGCACTTTCTCACCTATATAAAGTATAGGAATTTGAGAGCAAATTAGGTCTGTTCCCTGAGTGCCACTGGGACCCAGTAACCACCTTCGCCAAGTCATTCAGTAAATGGAAAAAAAAAACCCTGCCAAGTGCAGTGGGCTAGAGAGAGAGATCGTTTTAATGTGCACATCATAATCAAAGTTCGAGTATTTAAATTCTGACCTCAAACTATGACAACTGTGCACCTTCAGTATGTGCTCATCTGTTAGCGTTCGTTAGCGTGCATCTCATTTTGCTATTTAAATGCAGTCGCGCCAGCGTGCAGCCCAAACACAGAAATCCTGAATGGTCAACTGTAAATAATGAATGCTCGGCTTGTGCTGGCTCTGTATCATACATGAGAAAGCTTTTATATAGTCAAAAAGTACGTTTGAAAATCAATGTACCGTAACCCTAGGTCACTCTTCTTATTGTACTGGTGTACAAGCCTTTGAACAAACAGCAGACAGAAGCTATGATATGGAAGTCAAGAGAGGGGAAAAAAAAAAAAGAGCCAGAAAGGTGGAGGAAAGGACAAGTTGACCCAAGATCAGTTAAAAGGGAGAAATAAAGAGCTGAAGGATTTGCTGTGCTTTTTTGTATGTTATGTCCAAATGAAATGGTTAACGAACGAGCCTCAGGTAGTTTCTAAATCCCTCTTTTTATGCCATTCAGCGCACTTTCTTTTTCTTCTCAGCTTTATTCATACAAACCTGCAGCCCTCTTTGTGCATTCAGGATGAAAACACAGGGGAGGTTATGACAACAAACCCACACCGTGATTTGGGTCCTAGTCCAGCTGCCATAGCGTCGAGAAGAGCTTCGTCTTTAATATTTAATATATTTTACAACATTTGCGAGAAAGTGACTGTGTCTAAACACAGGGAATAAAGCTGCTTAAGAAACACTTCCTGATCATGATTAAAAGTACTGTTTTTTTTCACCAATGCTGTCAATAAAAATAGAACATAATCTTTTCCATCAACATTCAAATCCTCACATTCAATTGAGGTAGTTTGATTCTTCGTCGTCTTCTTAAGGACAAGGCTCGTTATTGCTCACTTCAGACACTTTCTGTGTTTCTTCGATTTTCTCATTTCAGAGTTGCTGTCATGTTTCTCTTCTCTCCCGCCACTCTGCCTCCACAAAAGCTAATTGTGTGAAATTATGCTGTCTGCCTCAAGTCATTGGTAGTCAATTGTAAGTAGTTTCTTTTTCAATGAAAATGACAACCTTTCATACTCTATTCTGTAAGAACTGTAATTTGTCTGACAATTACATCTTACCAGTCACTGGTCGTCTTCTATTACAACAATTAACCAGGCTTAACTTTTAATAATCTTGGCTTTCTAATGCCAATGAATACACGGGGCTTTTTCTGTGATTCATAGACTGATATGTTACATAATAATTTGAACTGTTTTGGAACAGGTGCGTAAACTTCTAGGCTTTCAAAAAAATTCTTCATCTCAAATTTTCAAATGATGCTAACCTTTTGTTTGAATGTGGAGGAATACAGGAATTTAAGTGGACATGAAAAGCTACATGTATAGTGGCTAATTTAGCTTATCCAGCCTCACAGACGGCATTAAATCTATGACAGCTTCTTAGAGCAGGGCTTTATACATGTAGTGTTTCATGTCCACTTTAAGTGGAACGTGCCGGTTTGAGTAGCTTGCTTTGTGGTTCTGCAGTTGGGGTGATTGTGCTTTATGGCTTGTGTTTAAATAAATTCAAATAAAAAAAATAAATGAATGCAATAATATATAAAAAAAAAAACTACTTCCAATCGAGTGAGCCCTGTTGGCATTTTATTTTTCTCTCCTGAGACATGCTGTTATCGTACACATGCATTCCTCTGTTCTCAGCCTGACGCTTACAGTGAAAAACTATTGGCAGTTAATCTGGTGATTATTTGCACAAGCAATCCATTAGTCATTTATTCTATGACATGTCAGATTACAAATTCATAAAGGTCAAGTCAGTGCCAAGAACTGTTCAAAGCCCTTATTCAGACTTTGGATGTGCAACATTTACTGGTTTAATAAATCTGCCTGTGTCATTCAGGCATTGGTTACTTTATATTATTTCCTCACAGCTTCATTTGGTCATAAACACATCACTGATGGAACAAACCAGTTCACACGTGACCTTTCTTAACTCTGCTGAAGCGCTTTAACAGTTGCTCTGATTTTTTGTATAAAAAAAGGCCACATACTGTCTGTAGTTATGAGCTGCATTTTTTATTTTTTGATTATATGAAATGAAAATAGATACAAGTTTTTTTAAATAAAAGAAAACTAATTACAAAGAAGCATTAGAGAAAAAATACTTGCCCTTTCTCTATAGCTTTAAATATGAATACTTTCCCATCACAATCACGATGATCAGATATTTTCCTTCCACATCATCTCTGTAGTTAGAAGACAACTGTACAGAAAGTGAAAACAAAGACTGGGATTCTGGATCTACCCCTTTTCCTCATGAACACTGCTTAATAATACATTTGCTTAGTTATACATCTTTAAAGCTTTGCCCAGTAGACAAGTATCTCTAAATTAATTGAAATTTACTAAACTTCAGTAAACAGATCGATTAAAATACAGCTACTAAACTTTGACTCCATGTCACACCATACTGTACTTACCCGAAGCCTCATCTGCTATTAAATCCCAGTTGGGAATATATCATTATGAGTCATCCATAAAGTAAAGTATGTCCTAATTAAGACAGAGGACAGTGTGGTGGCGCAGTTGTTGTTGGCCCTGTGTTCAGATCCAGGCTGAGGCTTTTCTGTGTGGACTCTGCATGTTTCCCCTGTGCTTGTGCCGGTTTCTTCCTGGTACTCTGGCTGCCACACGCAGTCAAAAGACACCCATGGGGCTGGGTTCATTGACGATTCTAAACTAGCCATTCACACTCCTCTCCGTCACTGGCAACCTCTCCGGGGTGTACCGTGTCTCTTGCCTTGTGACAACTGAGATAGCCTCTAGCTCTGCCAAGACCCTGAACTGGATAAGCAGAAGAAAATGGATGGATGATAATTAAGAAAGTAAGCACTTGCTTTGCATAAGAAAATGCATGCATCTCTCTTGTTTTTGGAATCCCTCACAGATGCTGCAGGTAAAGCCGAGACACAACAAGCTACTGTAACATTAGTTCCTGCAAACATTTTGTTCAAAACGTATTACTTTAGCCTGCCTCAGAGTCTGCTTTCAAGTGCAGCTTTTTTTTAGATAATGCTGTATTTTTATGGACATTTCACTTTGTAATACTTGTGAAATTGTAGAGAAAAGCAAATGAGGTAAAGATCAATATAAATAAAAAATTGTTTGGTGAGTATGGCCTCAGACAACTAAAATCTGCCTGTTGCTCCCTCTGTTTATTGACCACTATCAGTGCTGAAAGTTGGTGTTCAGAATTTATCCTTTGTGCAATAAAGGTCCACTGAGCAATGCTCGCTGACGAGCCAAGTAATGGATTAATCAACAGAGCTGATAGTAGTGTAGTCAGTGGTGTTCCTAATGTCAGCCATGCAGACCTTTTTCACAGCAGACATTTTGATTTCTCACAGTAGGGGAAAGCACAGATGGAACTGGTGATTGCTCAGCTGTGTCCCAGTCTCCCAGTTTAACCATCACAGTGAACCAGCATGCACAGTAGCAGAGCTCTCTGTGAGGGAATTGCCGCCATTATTAAAAACACCTGCGCTCTTCCTGGTATGACATCTCAAAATGTCTGCTGTGATAAAAGTCTATTAGAGGGCAATTTCTCACAGTGATGCAGCAAAATATTTTTCACAATATGCTTCCTTTACATGTAAGTGATTTAAGGCTTCAGTCCAACGGGGCTAGAGAATGCTTGGCAACCACCTGGCAACCTGGAAAAATGAGTATTCTCTGACCAGTTGCGAGTGGTTGCTGGGAGTTGCTAGGTGAAATTGGCTTGCAGGGAGCTATACTGCGATTGCTTTGGCTGTAGAATATGCAGATGTGTTTGCAACTGCTAAAAAAGACTAAGGTCTTGATTCTGCTTTCCACACCTGTGAGATTGTCGGGATCCGTTTGGATCTGAGTGACTTGGCTTGCCTCCCCAAAATATAAACAAAAACAAATCACAGCAGATGGCGACCACCCACTGAGCCTGGCTTTGCTGGAGGCCTCATCCTGATAAAACAGGGTTCTTCCTTCCTACTGTCACTAACTGCTTTGCTTGTAGAATTTTTTTGAGTGCCTTGCAGTAGCAGCTGTCGATTATCACTATGTAAATAAAACTGAACTCAACTGAATTGATTTTATAAGTAGAACAAGTATAAGCCCGGGTTGGGGGGGTGAAACAAACTTTCAAAGCTTTTTTTTTTCTGGCCATAACTGAAATTGAATCAGTGGATGGAGTTTTTCACCTTTATTCCCAAGTATCATCACTATCCAAGGCTCAGTTCACCATGTGATTGGAATGTGGATCCTCGTGCTTAATTTCTGACCTTACAGATCTCCTCTGAAGTCAAAACGATGTCACCAGTTCAGATAATGTAGCCGATAAATAAAACTCCACTTACAGTACCAGATGTATCATGTCTGTGACACATATCCTAGTTGGGTCATTTTAAAAATCAGATGTCAAAGATCTGCCTCCGAAACCCAGTTCTGGTCGGCTTCAATGAGCATTTTTTCACTGGTTGCTAATATTCCTCAAATCAGTTTTATTTCACCGATGCCCTGAGCAACAGAATGACTCTTTTGCTTCAATAGTTCAGATTTACATGCCTTAAATGTTTGGTTTGGAACAACTCATTTGATAAATGCCTCGTTACTAGAAAATAAACAAATAAATGACCCGTAAAAGAGAAATGTGTGGTATTTATGGTCAGATCAAAGCATCAAAAACTCTGAAAGACAATGGCGTGGTCGACTGAAAGGCAGGCATATGACTAGGCAACTAAATAACATGCAAATTGAATGCCAGCAGTGAATTGCACTCTCAGGAGTTCTTTGCCCTGTGGAGAGTGCCACTGGCAGCCAGTGGGCTAGCACACACAGCCACAGAGTATGAAACCATTTGGCCTGCTGCCTCCAATTCCAAACATTCACACCCTCGGTTGGAAAACTCTTTTGTAAGAGTCCTTAGTGTCCACTTTGAATTAATGAACTAGAATTCTCTTTGTACAATCTGACTTCATGATGCTCCAATTTGGCAACAATATTTTATCATTTTCCCCACTGTGTGTGTGTGTGTGTGTGTGTGTGTGTGTGCCTTTGTGTGTCCGTGTGCATGTCTGTGTGTGTCTTTTGATTTTTGAAAACATACCCTAAACACAAATTAAATTTTTAAACCTCAGAAATCTCATTTGAAGCTTAAGATGAAACGGTTGTCTGAGCTTTTTGTTTAAGAATTCCCGATCTTTCCTGTTTTTTTTTTTTTTTTATTTAGCTTTTTGTTTCACATTCTTAATTAACCCTTAACACAAGCCGCTTTTCTTTAAATGACAACCAAAAATCAATTTACACAGCACAAAATATGGCAGCATAATTAGCTGCCATGCTTTCACAGAGAAATCTGTATTTACTCAACATCCTGTGTGACTCATCCTTGTTAACTCTTTTTAAAAGTTTAAAGGTTAACCGAGGTTAATAGAGACCACACACACACAGTCATGAGCTCCATAAGTCATTCTTATCAGAATACTGACTTGCATTCATCTTTTTTCCCATATTAATCATCTTTCAGTCTCAGATCTAAGAGACATGTTAATGTATTGGCACATCATGATACTATAATTATGCTCACATCAACACTGTCCATCAACCAGGCCATTAAAAAGTAAGCAGACACTGTATTTGGGTCCATACATATTTTTCTGGCTCTGACCTTTTAATAAAATAACAAACTGAATACTCTAAATTATATTAACTGAGCAGCAATCCTGATTTCTTTGTTTTTCCCCCACAATGTGGCACAACAATAATGTGTCCCCATAAATATCACGATTTCATGGTCAAAAAGCAGACTATGATACGATGACCAAGGTGTGAGTGGCTTGTTTGTACTCGTTTGTTCAGCAAAATGGAAGCTAATAATAAATTGCAGGGAACATGCATTTCTTTTCAATAGAATGAGCAACTCGCTGGGGCATGAAATCATTATGAAACTGTGGCATATGGGAGAGATGGCAGGCGACTCCAGGAGACTGGAGTCACTCTCAGTCACTCAGTCACTTCATCTGAACAAAATCCTCCAAAGCCAAATCACACCCATCAGAGGAGAATCGAAAGATAACCGTAATCTTTTGCTATGTGCTGATCGTGAAATGTGGTTCTTATTTTATTGTTCTGCTCTGTAATAAAAGAAAAATACCCCAATTTGGGCTGAGGTCAGATACTACTCTCTTAATGAGTGCTCTGGTTTTGTTAACAGCTGTTGAGAAATTAAGGAGAAACTGATAAGAATTGTACATGATTGTATGCTGAAGGGACAATCTCCCTTTTGTGCCTGCACTCCAGTGTTTCTTACTACCGTGACTATTTGAAATGTGACATCATGCTCGTGTTATTAAGATGCTTTTTCCGTTGATTCAAAAACCATTCCTGTATATAGTAAAATAAAACTCCCTGGGTGATTTTTGTGTCCAATTGTTCCAGCAGTGGTTCAGTGGCAGACGTGCCCACAGTTCAGACAGGAAAATGTTTTCTTATGAAGGTCAAACACAAACAAAAGTATGCTTTAAATCTGAAAGCATATGCACTCATGCAAAGGTCAAGTTGACAAAAGAAATATGTTTTTCAGAGGTGCTACTGCATAGCACCCTTTCAAATAACGTCTCACATAATAAACTAGAATAAGACAAAGAAAACTACAAAAGCGAATAAAAAATGACTTTGTCTTCCAGCATTTCAATCTTGTAACGATATTGTGAACCTCAGACTCTGACCAGTGACTGTCACAATACATTGGCTTCTGCTGTCTTTCTTTAAACTGGGCATAAATACTGTTCTATACTCGTCTAAGCCAAATAATTTAGCAGGTTTGGTGGATAAATATGCAAATGCAATCACGGGGTGAAGACATTAGCAGGAGGAACACAACACCGCTAGGTGGAGTCACAATCGCATTGTCCCATCATACCACTTTCCTCCCACTCATAAGATAATTTTATCTTCCATTATTATGAACAATTGTGCAAAATTGTATAGCTCCCCTGTGTAGCTACACACTATTTTTACCTGTGACTCTCTAATACACAAGTTCATTATAGGGGTCACAGGTAAGATCGTGAGGTCATTTGATTTTTCTTACCTTTTTGTTACACATTTTCTTCTAAACGCTTCAGTAAAAAATATTTATCCTACTTAAAATAAGACCTTTAACATATTTCATCATTAAAAACCAGATGATGCAAATGTACATGCATTTTGTATTTAAGTAGAAGTTGTAAGTAAAAGTTGAAGTACTGATTCAACTTTTTTACACAAGTAAAAGTGGAAAAATTCAGGCCCTCAAAGTGAGAAAGTAACTGCAGCTCTTTCTATTTTAGTGCAAAGCTCACTGAACCACATGCTATATTAATATAGTAATAAAATAACTTTACTACATGAGAATACAAACATTATTCCAGTGAATGTACTCAGCTTGCTTGTTATGCAGGACAAGCTGTGAAAGATTACAAAAATTAAAGAAACTGCTCTATTTTACGGTGTCTCCACAGCTAAACACAAAAATGAGTATAACTGGGTGTTAAAGTGGGATTCAGCAGGTGGGGGAACCCTAAAAAAGCTATCATCACAAGCTGATTTCCATCCCCTACATAGTTTACACTGTATACAGTTGGTATTAAGTTTGAATTAAGTGAATGAATCTAAGCATCATCATCTTAAATTCAAGCTCATCTCTGCTACACTTAATGTAACCTGTAATGTTGACCATCGAAACAGTGCAGCAGTCCACCTCTGAGCTTTACTGTAAATTCATCACTGTATGACAAGCAGACCTGTTTATCCTGCACTAAACTGCATTACTCTCAGGCAGCCTTTGAATAACACAAAGTTAGTGTACATCAGTCTGTTTTTCTGGACCTGAAACAGTTTGCAAAAAGAATGCTGTCGCGTACTGTAACCCTCCTTGTGATTGCTTTGGTTGTTAGCATGTTTCATTACGCCTCACTCCCCGAGCTGTAGTGTAACTCAAACCAACAATGGAGAATGTTCACCTTCAGAGTAAAGGTTGTGCTTTACTGCTGAAAAAATTCAAAAGGAGAATATTGTTGTTGGCTTTAAATGGCACATTTCAGTTTCACTGCATGTTTACAGGTAAGTTGGTATCTTTCATGCAGCCTGCTACGATGGTACCTAGTTTCACATGGAGCAAATGCTTACATATTTAAAGTCTTGGCTAGAAATGGTGAGACAGATAATCTTTCTTTACTGGTTAAATCAAGGCTCACGAATACCCTGCATGAACAGTGTCAAGCCCAAAGAAATAATAGAAGGATAATTGTAACATTTGCTGCTAGAGATGGAAGAAAAAAAGTTCTCTGACATCAGACAAGTACATCATCAGATGATAGCTGTGCCATAAAAACTTTTTCACATTTTTATAGAGTCATAGTGGCACATGAAATCTTTGCCATTTTAACAGTTTATGCAAAAGTGACCAATTGCTGCAGAGGAACTGCCAGTTTCACACAAAAAATAAAATAAAATCAGAAGTTGGAAAAGACCTTTCTGACACTCCCTGCTGTTGTAAACAGCACTTTTAGTGAATCATGCAGCAGTGGCTTTAGACTTTAGAGTACCTAAATGCAGGGTGCAGCATTTAAGCTGAGAAGTGCATTAGGCCCATATTCTTCTAGCCCCAAAAGCTTTAAGCTAAAAGATTCATCTTGAACTTAAATGTCGTGCACTGCAGAGGGCTCATGAGAATTAGGCACAAAACTTTCTTGCTTCATTTAAGCCATTGGAAAGTAATCCCCAAATGAGACCCTGAAAAAACAGGTAGAAAAGCTCCAGTTAATGTTGATGGTGATGGGTTGAAGCTTGGTTTATGTAGTCAATTTGTTGTCTATCAGTTTTGCCAGGGGAGAAGAGTAATAGTGTCATCAAGGGGGATAATCAGTGGAGCAAAGCACATTAGAGAGGAAGTGTTATTGAGCTATGTGTTACTCTTTCCTGTTACTTCTTGGGAAAACAATTACTGTGTTTGAGTAACCAATGATTGAGACAACGTGCACTCGCAGTGTGTGTAATTGATGGGTATTGTTGCATGCAAAACAATATGGATGTGTTTTCAAAGAGCATGCAGTTCAGTTGACTTTTTCTGGGTTTTTGGGGCTTTTAACAGTAAATTGCTGTAAGTTTCAAAGAATGTTGTCCTGCTCCAGAATTTGCCTGAACTGCAGAGATGCCATAGCTGCAAAACACATTTTGAAAAGCAAATAGCTAAGCAATGTCACTATCAGTGGTGCTGAGCAGTAGCATAACACAAATCCATCCATCCATGCAGAGCCTCCCTGCAGCTCACTGCAAGTACTCCTCCTCCAG
Organism: Apistogramma diplotaenia; assembly: GCA_015052665.1. Lineage (NCBI taxonomy): Eukaryota > Metazoa > Chordata > Actinopteri > Cichliformes > Cichlidae > Apistogramma > Apistogramma diplotaenia. Next base: position 16,905 of record VOQJ01011583.1, read on the forward strand.
CCACAAACACCGGCTCTGAAGTGTCAGTATCTTTCAGTATGTGTCTTTTAAACTCAGTGGATTATAATATTTAAGATGTTTAATACAGGATCTGATGCATTTTGTATTATTTTACATTGCTGAATGTCAGAGGGAGGCCCAGTTGGGGGTTTGCTTTAAAACTCAGCTCATTGAATTTTAAACACCGTGGTCATTACCTCCATGACAATGAGTTTTTCTGAGATTAAATGTCCCCTCTGCTCAGACTCATCAAAACCCACACACAGCTTGTGTTTTCTGGATTAAATCCTCTATTTGTTGACTCATGCTCATCGCGTTGTGGCTCTGACATTCACTTAACTAAATCCCCCTGTAATACATATGATGTTCACCAAACCTCGTGAGATGATTTGATTTTTCTTACAATGTTGTCACAGATTTCTGCTACATAATTGAGGAAAGTTTATTATCTTTTCAGATAATAGTTTAATATTTTTAAATTGCAGTTTAACTGCTGGAGATGCGTTGATTAAGTTCATGATGGGTTTCATTGCTAACATTGTTAGGCCTCAGTCACACAGACCTAGAGACTGATCAGCTGCCAGTCTTCGGTCAATGGGGAAAAATGTGTGTTCCCAAAGCAGAAGTCCAGCCAGAATTCACAATTACCTAAAACAATATCAAAAACTGAAATTATAGACTCCAGGGTGAGTCAGGGCCAAAATAACAAATCAAACCGGCTAAAGTCCAAGAGGAAGTACTAACTAAACCATGCTTTCACCCCCTTCTGCTTCAGTGCTTTTTACAAAAATACCAAACCAGGTTTCTCTCAGGAAAATACACACAGAACGAGCAAAAGCTTGGAGGCCGAGGATAGGACCCACAAATGCTGCTGCTGCTGACAGTTCCTGCCAGGGGATCAACTGTTGACGATGAGGACCAATCAGCAGCTGTCGAGGCCAGCCCAAATGGCTCAGTTAGTCAGAAGAAGGACCTGCAGAGACTCTCGGATCATTAAAGGGAGCATACACTCACAAGCAAAAGCAGTTCACAGAGATACTAGAGACTGGTTTACAATGAAATTTTCACTAGTTACTGGTGGTCACAACCAGTCTCTAGATCTGTATGAATGGGACTTGACCCAATTGAAACATACAGCTAGTGGTATACTATGAAGCTATGAAGAACACCCAGGCTCTCTTTGTGTTAAGGTGACCTAACAAACCTAAGATATACTGCCTCAGGCGGTGTGCGTCCTCACATAAACAGGAGCATTTGACATATAATTTGACTCTTCTTCCATGAATCCATTGTGCTCCCCGTATTCTAATCAGAAGCATTATCATAGGGCTGTGATAGAGGTCTGTAACCGGTGCCGCACAGAAAACACGAGTGTAATCCTGCGAAAAATTCTTAATATGGTGATTTTATCATCACAAGCGCACAGTGTGGTAAAATATACATTTTAAGATTTTTATATTACCACTCAGTGTGCTCCTGGTGTTTATTTTTAATGTGATAACCACACATTAGAGCACTGAAACTTGAGACTGCAGGTTTCTCAGGGTTTTACATGTGACTCTTTTAATATCTCTATAATTTAGAGTCAGAATCACTTTAGTTTGTCACCAGATCAAAATGAAATTAGCTGTTTTGCTTGAGGGGGATTGCGGGGATCTGTAACTGATCAGTTCTCTATTCTGTGTTTAAGTAGCTGCTATTCCAGCACTGTTTGAACAAATGGCAGCAGATTAGGCATAAAAAGTTGTGCATTTTCTGCATCACTCTCAGAATATGAAGACATGCTATTCCAGTGACATTGTGTACAGTTTGCACTGCTGTAACTTTAAAGCTTGGTTTCATTCAGCCATGATGACATTGGTTACCATGGTGATCTAGCCAGATTAAAAAAATAAAGTCACCCTTCATGGCTCTGTAAACTCCGACTTTAAGCTCAGCTTGCTACGCTAACCAATTAATCTCACTTTGTTGTGAATAGTTTGGACTCTCTGTATGTATGCAACTGCGTGTGTGTGTGTTTGCACTCCCCTTTTTTTTTTTTTTTTTGCATATTTGTCCACTTAAATATCTCAGATCATCGAACTCATTTTAGTTTCAGACAAAGGTAACCTGAATAAATGCAGTTTCCTAATGAGGATTTCGTTCATCGAGGGGAAAAACCTAGTGCGACTTGTCAGAGTTCACATCTTGCGAAGCTGCATTTATTTAAAAAAACAAACTCAGTATTCACAGCACTGTATGCTTCAGTCGATTTATATGTATTTGTGTTTATTTCACTCTTCAGTGTAAATGCCAGGTTCTCCGCAAAGTAATGCAGAAATGTCATTTTTTTGCTGCCAGTTCAGTTCTGCCCACAAAAAGAAAAGTCTAAATGTTCCAAACACAACAGAAGGTCTGTAATATGTTCCCAGCGACTTGTTGGGTGCTAATAGGTTAAGTTCTCCTAAGGTAATTTTCCTCCTCCGATGTGAAAGCATCCTTCAGACTTCAACCTGTGTTCATAAATCATTCTGCATGGTGAAGGTCAAGCATTCAAGTGATGTAACAGAAAGTAAAATGTATATCTCAGTGGAGGTGGAATTTTGTGAATATTATTGTTTACCCACAGCTGCACATCCACACATCAACCAAAGCTCCATTCCAACGGAGACATGCAATTTTTCTGATAAAAAGAAATGGCAAGCAGATAACTGATCCAGTGGACATTCAGGTATGGAGAATAAAATACAGCCTTGGACTGTTTTTTGTTGTGAAAAGGTGATGACGTCGATGCAGCCCTGAACTACGCAAAAGAGCACTCTTTCTAAGAGATATTATATAATCCAGTTAACAGCACTTTTCTCATCAATTCTCATCAAGTGCTCTTTACCAGCAATGAATAAATCCAGAGTCTCAGCATCAAGACGATGCAGAACTTAGATCGACAGCCACAAAAATGAGACCAGCTGACCACAGGTCTGTACTGTGCAGCAGGATTTCATCTTATCCAGGTAACTTTAGGGTTAACCCTGAGGTTTTCTTAATATTGTGAGTTGGTTTACCTCTTACCTGGGTGTGTCGCCATAGTAAGGATGTTGCTCTGTTGCCATTACACGTATCCATGGCTGCAATTAGTCAGATGCTGCCAGCGCCACCCTTTTCATGTGAGTGCACTCACAGCTGGACTGAGAAACCCTGGGTTAACTTATCGAGCTGATAACCAGCTTCATGTGAGCGCTCATCTTGATTGCTGATGTTAAGGTAAGTGAATCCGGGTAATGGAAAGATCCCCTGGTGTTGACACTCGGGGCGTTAAGAGAAGATTCGTCAGTGTAGGGAAATTGTAAATGAAAGAAGTGCAATCAGCAGTAGATGCACAATCAGTTGCTGGAGGGAGCTGCAGATTTGAAAGTCAGTGTGAGCCTTTGGGACAAAAGGAGTCAGTTTTGACATGAATCCTTTGATAAACGCTAAACACAAAATATGTAAATCCATAGTGTTAAAACATCTTTTTTAAGCCTTGCATTCTACTAGTTACATTACACTAGATTCTTTTGTTTGTTTCTGGAATTATTTAATGTCATATGATGGCATTTCAAGCTATTTTTGTATTTGCGCTTCCTTCACTGGATGATTCAGTCGAACACATTCGCATTTATAAGGTGTGCTTTTTCTTTGCTTACGTGCAGGCCACTTTAATAACACGAGATGCTTCTGTGAAGGTTCGTACACATTTTAAATGTGTGCCAGAGTGAAAAGCAATTAAGCTTAAGATGCTGCACTAAATTGTAGATGCTAATCGCTCTGAGGTTACTGAAGCCAGATTGTAACCATAAGGTCAAGGATTTGAATCCCTGAGGAGGAATTAAACAGCTTGAAGTAGTCTGCCTATTTTCATGCCACTAAAATGTAAGTGCTTTGGTGGGACTGAGGTTTACAGTAGCTCTGTTAGCAGGTAACAAACCGGTGAGTGTTTAACCCAGCCAGATGAATGAGGATTTTGCCAAAGGGCGGAATTTCTCTGCCTGCAAGCTCAACATGTTGGGTGATTTACACTGGTTCCCATTTACATTTTTGCTAAATAAATTTACTGGTGTGGAGGTAAATATTTATAACAGGGAAATGGTAACTTCTCCCCTTGCTCTTTTACAGTCCATAACAGGGAATGACAAAATGTTTATGGTAAAGGATTGATTCATCACCCAGTCAATGAGATGAAAAGTGGTGAATTAGCTCTGCAAGTGTTCTTAAATATTTCAAGAGCAAGAATGCATTTCTGCTTATTAAAAATGTTCAGAACATGAATTCCTTAAACACAGATTATATTATCTAAAGTGGTCATCTCTGAAAAAAGAAAAAAATATCCAAGTGCCTCAGTATAGAATATAAAGATGGCAAATTGTCAAAATGCACATCATCATAAAGCAAATTATTCATTTTCATTAATAGCACTAATGGACAGCTAGAATACCAGGAGTTTGTTGCAAGAAAGTTTGAAAAGAAGCTAATGAGAGAGGAAAAAAAAGGATTGCGTAAGATTAACAAAAGGACCCAGATACCCCACTTTTTCTGTAGCTATCATCAATCAGACACAGAAAACGAAGTAAATGTGTGTTCAGTTCAGTGTTTTCCCGCAATGTGTTTTATTAAATAAACCAGGGATGGTTTATTTCTGTTGCAGCCTAGATGAAATATACACTGCTCAAAAAAAATTAAAGGAACACTTTGAAAATACATCAGATCTCAATGGGAAAAAAGCATGCGGGGTATCTATGCTGATACGGACTGACTAATGTGTTAGGAACGAAAAGCTGCTTATTGTTTAATGGGAATGAAAGTGATCAACCTACAGACGGCTGAATTCAAAGACACCATGAAAATCAAAGTGAAAAAATGAAACAGCAGGCCAGTCCATACAAAATCAGCAGTTTGTATGGCCCCCACGTGCTTGTATGCATTCTTTACAGTGTTGCTCCTAATGAGACAACAGCTAGTGTCCTTGCGGAAGTCCTCCCAGATCTGGACCAGGGCATCACTGAGCTCCTGGACAGTCTGAGATGCAACCTGGCAGCGTTGGATGCACGAAACATCCCAGAGGTGTTCTACTGGATTTAGGTCAGCCGAATGTGGGGGCCAGTAAATGGTACAGTATCAGTTCCTTCATCCTCCAGGAAATGCCTGCGTGCTCTTGCCACATGAGGCCACGTGAACCTGCTCTCATCTGTGAACAGAGTGCCAGTGGTGGACCTGCCAATCCTGGTATTCTAATGGCTATTGCCAATCAGGTTCCAGTGCCGGACAGTGACCATAGGACCCACTAAAGGATGTTGGGCCCTCAGGCCACCCTCATGAAGTCTGTAGGGTTCTGACAGTGCTCGTTCTTTTTCTTAGGAACAGATAATAGTCCCGATGATGGGTAAAGACCTTCTACAGGTGTCTCCTTGAGTAACTACCTGACAATGACACACATTGATATGCCATCCTGGAGGAGTTGGAACACCTGTGCAACATCAGTAGAATCCAACTATCACCTCACAAAAGAGTGGCCTCCACTTGTAAGAGCATTCTCATTGTTGCTCTAGTGCACCTGTTAACTTCATTAACACAAAAGCAGCTGAAACTGATTAACACCCCCCTCTGCTACTTAACTGACCAGATCAATATCCAACAAGATCGACTGACTTGATGCTGAACTCTGATTATACAGTGTTCCTTACATTTTTTGAGCAGTGTGCTTTTGCATGCTAAAGAAGATAAATTCTTGTCAGTCTTTATCTTTAACGGTTGCTTCTGAAAATCCATAAACTTTATCAAATTAGGTGAAATATGTCTAGTATTTTATTTATTGTGTCATGAACAAATTCCTTATTTCCATCCATGTCTGACAAAACATGTCTGTTGGAGTATGTTTGCGTGTGAATGGTAGATAATAAGCACTTAGTTACACATAGAAGTACTTGTGCTTGTGTAGTATTTAGCGCTTTGAGTGCTCAGAGTAGAAAAGCTCTATAAAAGAACTGGTCCATATACCATTTACCATTTGGCTGAGCTCTTTAATTATCATCTGTTATTATGGATTATGGGGAAAGCAATGTTGCCACCACTTTCTAGTATATCTTGGTGAGATAATAAGGTGTAAACAAGAAATAGTAACAAAGTAATATATTGTATCAACAATGGTTAGCGTAAGTTTACACTGAACTTTCTGTAAGGGCCAGAAACGAGGGCTAATAATGTGGAAATGTTACTTTGGTACTGAAGTGGTAATAACTTGCTATTTCCACATTATTACCTTTTTGTTTCCACCTTATTACCCCACTATTATCACATTATTACCAAGCTGTGATGGAAAGTGTGAATAAATGCCTGTTCGAAGCATATTTAAAAAAACTTGTTGACAAAGATGTCTAAGTGTCTCGGCCGTCTTTGAGTTTCAGGAGAGCAAAAAGCAGTAAACATTCAAATGCATAAAGCAAAGCATATAGTTG
>VOQJ01011585.1:0-16833 GCA_015052665.1 Apistogramma diplotaenia
GCAGGGCACACTCACCTTCCTCCGGGGCTTCCTGCAGTGCAGTGGCCGTGTGTGGAGCCGGCTCTCGCTACCGGTCGGTGCCCGGTTCGCTCCACTGCGGCCGTTGTGGTCCTTGATGGGCCAATAATCGCTTTAGAGCTTCTTGTTTGCACGGCTGTGTTGTACATTGGTAACCTGGAGCAGACATTTGCTCGATACCTCATGAAAAGAAGTGGTAAACCGTGCGTGCAGCTATGGCCGCAGTTCGGAGGTCGGGGGGGCTCAGAGTCTGACTGCCGCTTTAGTCAGCGCTAACCAATAGGGAGACGTCTTACATCGTTCGTCTTTAGGCCCCGCCCACTACGTTCACATTTGAAGAGTTCAAAAAACTGTGAGTTCAACCAAAACCTTAGAGCTTCAAAACCACAAGTGTGAGAAGCTCAACCAAAGATTTCTGACATGCGCAAATAAAAATTTAGGTTTGGCAAATAACTTTTTCTCTTCATGAGAACAAAATGAGTCATTTGAATATAACAATAGTTTTATAGACAAAACTTTCTGTTTTTTTAAAGTTAAAATATTCCATTGCAAAAAAAAATTATTTGATTGCAATTCTGAAAATTTTGACCGCAATTTATTTTTTTGATTGAGATGAGGTTTTTTTTGTTTGAATAATATTGACACAAAATTAACTCCATACCACTGGTGCATCACAAGTGAATTGCAGCGTAGCGTGTGTTTCTGTGAATCAGGAAGATCGACACGGATGTAAGGCTTTTCAAAGAAAGCGAAGAAAATAATATTTTAGCAATTCAGGAAAGAAAGTGTTATACCGTTAACTGGGCGATCTTGCAAAAACTACAATTACCATCATTCTGCAGTCGCTCGGCTGACAACGACTTTTTAAACGTCATCAAAACGCGTCTCATTGCGCTTCTGTGACTACAAGCACGCAGTGCTATTAAATGTTATCTTGTAAATATAAAAAAGGGTTAAGATGTCTATGAAAGGAAGGTTTCCGATCAGGAGGACCCTGGAATACCTCCAGAAGGGCGACATCATCTTCAAAAATAGAGTGAAGATCATGACAGTGAATTATAACACACACGGAGAGCTCAGCGACGGAGCAAGGTCAGAGCATCCAAAACACACGAGCAGATATTCTGGCTGCTTTCACACATTGTTTTACACACTGATCTGACTGTTAACCGTCTTCAGTAGTAATGCAACCGCAGATCAAAGCAACTCTTTTTGAGCCACACAGTTCACGTACGTCCCACGTGTTGACTTTTATAAACTTGAGCCAATCAGCATGTGGACCAAGGAGAAGGGACAAAAATGCTGCGCTGTCCCACTTAGTGTGGCTCACCTGGTCATCCTTTAACTCTAGCGGTTGGTTCTGGGGTCAGTAGTGGCATGATTAACCAGTTTTTTTTTCCCCCAATGAAGGTGATACTATTGTTTGTCTTGTTTATCACATTGAAATGTTGTAACCATCAGAAACCCGTGAGGATATACTTTTTTTATGTTTTAATCCTCTGATTATCTAAGCATGCTTACTTTTCTAAAAGAAAAAAAAAGGTTTTGGATAATTTTGCTTAAACCTTTGATCAAAACAATTTGATTTTCGATTGATTAAACCTTTAGACTCTGATTTTTGCTGATCCTTTACCTTCTTTCTAACCAATTACCACAATAAATTCAAACAAATAATGTGGTGTTACACGTTTGTCCCCTATCAGAGAATGTTTGGATTTTTCAGCCTAAAGCTGGTCCTCTTCACTTACATCAGCATCTGTGAACCTCAGATTGAGAGTTCCAGTGAACAGCTACCTAATGTAAAGTTAACAATCAAAAATCTGGTGCATTTTTTTACAAGAAGGAATGTGCTGATCTGTTCAGCAACACCAAAAAGCCTGAAAGACCACAGAGGGCAACTAAAGTGCATGATGACAGAATAATTTCCATTGTTAAGAAAAATAATTTCACAACATCTAACCAAGTCAAGAACCCTCTTGAGGAGGTAGGCTTATCATCGCCAACGTCTACAATCGAGAGATCCCTTCGGGAATGAAAATACAGAGGTTTTACAACAAGGTGCAAATCGAAGATCGGATTTTGCCAGAAAACATCCAGAGTAGGCTGCACAGTTCAGCTCATAATCCAAAGTATACTGCCTTCCATCCATTGTCTAGCAGCCCAAGTAGAGATGACTAGACTTCCCTCTCCCCAGCCACCTCCACCAGCTCATCCAGAGGGATCCCAAGGTATTCCCAGGCCAGTCCAGAGACGTAAGTGTCCTGGGACTGCCCCAGGGCTACCTCCCGGTATGTCAGTGGTATGAGTGGACACTCCATCCTTTTCCAGCTAAGGACCATAGCCTTAGAGTTAGAGGTGCTGATTCTCATACCAGGCGCTTCACACTCGCTTGTGAAACCGTTCCACTGCGAGCTGGATGCCACCACGCGATGAAGCCAACAGGACCGCATCATCCGCAAAGAGCAGAGACAAGATTCTGAGGCCACCAAGGAGATCTGGGGTGGTGCCACTGAATTAGCAAACCAGGGTTGTGGTCCCCATCTTTAAGAAGGGAGACCGAAGAGTGTGCTCCAACTATTGAGGGGTCACACTCCTCAGCCTCCCCGGTAAGATCTAAGGTGCCAGGGTGCTGGAAAGGAGGGTCTGTCCGTTACTTAAACCTTGGATTCAAGAGGAAGAATGTGGTTTTTGTCCTGTTCGTGAAACTCTTCATCCTCTCAAGGATATTTAATTGTGCGTGGGAGTTTGCCCATCCCATCTACATGTGTTTTGTGGACTTGTCCCTCAGGGTATCCTGTGGGAGGTGCTGTGAGAGTATGGGGTGTTGCGGGTCATTCAGTCCCTGTACAAACACAGTGAGAGCTTGGTCCGTATTGCCGGCAGTAATGTTGAATTTCTTGTAAGCCTGTGAAAACAGGGCACTGCATATAAAAATGGCTGCATTTCATGCAATTTTAAAACCCTTTGAAATAAAGCTGAAAATCTGCACTTTCAAATCCATTGTGGATTTGTGCATCTATATGATTAAAGCCTCATATATTTAATTATAATTCTGGAGTTTTTAAGGGGTGATTACCCATTGCACTGTTTATTTGTTTCTGTTTTGTTTTGTTAATTCTGCATAGCTGCTTTTTTTGTTATGAAAAAATATTTAATAACCAGAATGATCTAAATGACACTGAAGTATCTGCTGTCTCTCTGTGTTTTGCAGAAAGTTTGTGTTCTTCAATATTCCTCAGATTCAGTACAAAAACCCGTGGGTCCAAATTATGATGTTCAAAAACATGACACCGTCACCGTTCCTGAAGTTCTACCTGGGTGTGTAGCCTTTGGTGCTGTTTGTCGTACAGTGTGGTCACTAAATATAAAAAAATGAAATCGGGCTTGCACCAATCTTCTTTTGTCTTTTTGAACAGATGACGGGGAACAAGTAATGGTGGATGTGGAGGGGAAGGACTACAAACAGATTACTCATCATGTTAAGAAGATTTTGGGAAAATCAGAGTAAGATGTGCAGAGCTTTTGTGAAATGTGAACCATGTGTCAATAAACAGTTGGCATTTAGGATATGTGAAATGTAATTTTCCGCATAAGACAACACCTTGACCAGAAGCAGATGTTATTACAGCAGCGTAACATTCATAATTCACCCACTGGTTTAAAATAGCCTTTTATTAAAGGTTCAAAACAGATCAGCAGGTTACAGCATGAAATAGAAACACTGTTCATTAATATTTAATGATTCCACTTCCTTCCTTCTATTAAGGATGATCCAGTGTATCCTCTGCTAAGAGGTAATAAAGTAAGTGCTGACGAATTTTTCCTTAGTATTTAGAGAAGTCAGACGCACTTTATTATGACCGCCATGCAGATACTTCCAGGCCACTTGCCTCAGTTAGGAACCTTTTTAAGAAAAAGTAAATATTCAAGCAGAATTACTTTTAACTAGATATAATTGATATCTTTTTCTTTAAGCTCAACTAATCAATACTCCATAAAGCAAAAAGTTTATTCCTAATTGGTTTATATTAAGGAATTGTAGTTACATTGCTATTCTGTTCCTTTGCTGTGCCCAAATGCTGTTTAAAAGATGGAAGTAGTCTTCATAGTCAGTGGGAAGCATCTGCTCACCTTTTTTAATGAATGACCTCAGTGAATGCTTCCCTCATAAATTTATGGTTTCAAGCCTTGTTTAATGTGTTGTGTTGTTTGTGAGAAAAACAGCATGTGCCTCAGGGCAGGTCCATGCTGTGAATGACTTCTTCGGTCAAAATGCTCAAACTGAGGCTTCAGAAGTGGACTTCACTAACCAATGCGTGATGTCACAGTGGCTGCAGCCATCATTTATATACAGTCTATGGTTGTGCATATTGAGTGCTATAATTATCCTTGGTGTGTTTAGAACTAGTTGAATGGAATGGACATTATTCATGGCGCACACCTGCATATGGAGGGTCCCACAGTTCACATGTTGCGTTAAAAAAAACGAAGATGAAAACTGAACTCTGTAGAAATTCATGCTAAAATTGCTGTGAGGCAAAGATCAGTGCAAGGGTTGTTTGAGCAAAAGCCCACAGACCATCTGTGGAGGGACCTGATGGTGGCGGTTCAGATGCTTCCCATCTAATCTGACAAAGCTTGAAAGGATTTGACAGGAAAAATCAAGTAAACTGCCCAAATCCAGGTGTGCACAAGAAACCCCGAAGCTGTCACTGCTGCCAAAGGAACTTCTAAAAAGTAGAAATGAACTTTCAGTTAGATGAATTCAGCCATCGAAATGTTTTCACCATTTACTACTGTGCAATGTCAAAAGGTCCTCCGTGAAAAGCTCCTCTCCTGCTGAGACCAGGATATCTGTTCATATATTTATCTCACTCGACTCTCTCCACAGAGAGGTGCTGCAAGCTGAGGCTCTGGCCAAGTTGGAGGCCTCCAACCCCGCCAACTTTGGACCAAAGAAGTACTGTCTGAGGGAGTGCATCTGTGAAGTGGAGGGCCAGGTGCCATGTCCTGGCACCACACCGCTGCCTAAAGAGATGACGGGCAAATACAAGACCCAGATGGCAGCGTTGCAGGAGTAGAGTCTGAGAAGTACAGTGGACTTTTGTAGATTTACACAACAATATTACGGGATTATGTTTTATTTGGTGTTTATATAACTATATGAAATGACTGATACTCAATATTAAACTGCCTGTACAGAGGAGACCCGGTTGAAGACTTCATGTTGATGTATATCAGCTGATTATGATGACAGCATTCAAATAAAACCCATATTTGCTTACATGGCTTTAGGAATCAGCCTATTTTTTTCATCAATATTCATGAGGATGGATTAGAAAGGAGGTCGCAACAATTGTGAAAACAAAACAAAAAAAACCCCAACAACAAATGCAGCCACATTATTGTAGACAAGTTTATTAGTGCTGAGATGGAATTCCCTAATGTTTAAAAATCATTATGCCCATTTCAGATGTTTTCATTTAAATGCAGACATCAGCAATTAACATTAATGAATTTCCTTGTGTGATTCCTGCTGTCAAAACATTTCGGGTGGTCACGTGCTTCGCTAAAAATATTCTGCAGATGTTACAGATCAGACAAACACAAAAGACTGCCTACGAGGAGACAGAAAGCACAAACACAAAAATCACGTTAGGACCGGCGGAGCAACACACCATTAATACTTGCTGGCATTCATGTAGTGTTAGTATATGTCTGACGGAAAAAAAAAATGTTAACCTAAGAATTTATTTAATCTTAACAAATAAGAAAGACTTCCTTTACGCAACAGAACTTCAGTGATTCTTTTAGATGTTTTATTTAGCTGTATATTCCTACAGTGTCCCTTGGCAAATAGTGTTTAGTGCCTACATGGGGAGTGCTGGATGAACTGTACTTTACAGCTGAACCTAGTGATCAGATTACATGCTGAACATACAGATCTTAGCTGTGGTGTCTGGCATGCTTGGCTACCAACAATACACAGATGCGTGACTCATGCAGCCAAAGTACCACTGTAACCAAAACATCAGCATGAGCAGGTGGAATAACCTGCTTGGAAGATCTGCAGAGTTTAAAAAAAAAAAAACATTAGGTTTAACATCTGAACTTGGCTGGCTGCATCATTTATAATTAAAGCTTCTTCTTGTCATTGTAACATTAAGATAATACGTTTTCTTTTTAGTGACAGGAAACATAAATGGTGTAATTCTGTGTAATGCACTTTTAACTTCTCTCACAAAGGAGTTTGTTAGAGACAACAACAATCAGTCCATGCATGGTGACTAAAACGATAATCCAAATATTATTCAACAACATCAAATAATCTCTTTCCGTCAAACACAGAGCGTCCCAGGTTTTGTAAATGTTAAATTCCAGTTCGCATTTAATAACGAGAAGCTCGTTTGGACCAGGAGTTATTTGTGGTGAAGTTAGAAGATACTGTATGGTTTAAGCTCTTAATAAAAAGCAGGAAGTACAATTACCACAATTAAAATGAAGCACCAACACAATACCTCAAATATCAAAGAAACAGATTTTACACATGAAAGTCTGCCATTTTACCATGTTTAAAGCCATTACTGGCTCCAGAAGGAGCTGAGTGATCTGTGAATGCACTCGGGGTCAGTTTGCAGCTGCAAAACCCAAATCTGAAGTTGAACTGTTTCTCACGTCGGTGGCACGTTTTAATAAACACTATCCATGTTTCAGTAGTATCTCGTTTGGATCTTGGGGGTGGGTGTGATGATCACAGGTCTACCAATGTTACGGGAGTGCAGTGCTAAAATGGGGTGTGCTCTTATTCATCCATAGCCATGGCACCATTTTGGCTCTGTTCAGGAGAACCAAATCCTACATCCTGACTTCCACGTGATCACAGCCAGTCTCTACTCAAAGAACCATCTGTCTGTCTTGTTTAACATTCATTAAAAGTGACTTTGTTCTATCTTCATTTGTTCGTGTTTGCACTGTTACAGCTGGGTTAACAGCTGCTGAACACTAATTCATTTTTACTCACAGTGGTCTGAAATTATAAATGTGCAACAGACCTGAGCCTTCTGCCACCCTATACAAACAAATAGCTCAGGAAGATATCTGAAAATTCAGGATACGACTCCAGATTACTGAACTTTTGTATGTTTTCTTTTGTGGAAAGAACTTCATCTGTGGTGCAGAAGACTTCAATGAAACTGTGGGCTCATAAATCGTGTAAAGTGAGCTGACCTTGTAGGACTTGGTAAGTAGCAGGTGATCAGGGGCATTATGAGGGAAATGTATCAGTGCTTCTGCTTCTTCTGCTCCTGGAGGGTTTGCTGTAGCTCTTTTAGGTTTTGTGTCAGAAGGTCCACCTCATCGAGACGCCCGCTGAGCTTTGCATCAAAGATGTAAGCCCTAATGTTGTCTATCTGCTGTAGCAGCAGTTCTTCCTCTATCATGTCCACATCGGGCAAGACCTCGTCGTCATCCCCGTCAAAGGGGTTGGTCGAGACTTCTGGAGAATTCCCGGAGGCCTCCAAGAACGGGTTACTTGCATCTGTGTCATCATCCTCAAAGGGGTTGTGGGAAACGGTCTCGGCTGGTTTGTCCTCATCTGCATCTTCATCGAAGGGGTTGTATTCTTTCTTTCCATTGGTCATCTCCTTGTGTTCCCGCTTGATGTCCTCAAAGAACGGATTGGATGGATCATCTTCAGTGGGTGTGGAGTCATCCTCTTCAAAAGGGTTAAGGGAGGTGTTATTCTCACCTTCACCACCAGGAGGTGTTACATGCCCTCCTAAGCTCCTCAATCTTGGGGGAGACTCTTCCTGGCTTGTGAGAGCAGGGAATGCTCTAAAAGACGGAGGACTCCTTTCTGCTTTAGGAGTCAGTTCCTCTGCTGCCGTGCCCTCTCCGTCTTGACCTCCTGCTGGGCTAATATCTAGAGACCGCTCCCATTTGTAGGATGGCTGGGAGGAGCCTACATCAGAGCGCCACTGCTCTTTCTCCTCCCTTTCCCAGGCCTCTAGGCGATGGAGCTCTCCCTGCTGCAAACTCTCCTCTTGAGCCAACTTTTGTGAGAGTGCGAGAGCAATGCTGGTCTGCTGCTGGTCGTACTCATCCTGCAGCTGACGCAAGTTCTCCTCCAACATGGCTACCTCGTCTGTTCTCTGAGCCTCCCGAGCTTGACGAAGGAATGACTGGATGTTCTCGATCTGCTGCAGGAGGGGGTCTTCCAGTTCATCGCGAGCATGAACGGAGTCTGCAGAGGGGAGCCAACCACCGGCTTTAGTCATTCGTGGCCCTCTGGGGGCCTGGGGCAGCTCTCCGTTGGCATTCACAGGTGGACGGTTTCTCTCCTGTCTCTCCTGCCTCCTCTTCAGAGCCTCCTGTGCTGCCTGTTGAGCAGGAACCATACAAAGGTTAACACATTTAACCAAAGGTCTGTCCAGAGGGGACATAAAACAAATCTACAGAAGTACAGGCACACAATCTCACCAGTCTTTCTTGTTGGAGTCTCTTCTCTTGTTCCTGTTTCCTCTTTTCTTTCAATTCTTCATATTTGTCCTTAGTGGGCAAAGACATCAGACCTAACAGTTTCTCCTGAGCGCACAAAACAGAAAAAAATAAACAGGTAAAGTCATACAAATGAAGAATTAAAGGATAAAGATATGTAAAGAAACATGCTGCGATTGAATTCAGTTTTATCTGTGCAGGTCAGCTTCCATGATGTGTGAATTATTTATTTTCCTCCCAACTGTTTAATAATCGCAGCTCCAATGGTAAATGGATTGTCTGTGACCTTGCTGCTTTACCAATAATTTGAAGTTTTATTGAAATCACTTTTATTGATAGGTTTCTTTGTGCACCTGGAGTCCATAGGCATGCTTGTAAGTTACATTAATAGGTTTATATACTGGGTTCTGTTCAATGTATGGCATCCTCATGTTGCATAGCACACTGCTCTCATTTGTTTGACTATATGGAAGTTCTCATTTATTTCTCAAATGTTTACAACAGTAGAGTTTCATCAGCTCAGTGTTCTTTATGATGACTGAGGCAGGAAAGGATTTTACAGACCTAACAGGTCACTCATCACTGAACTCCTGTAAAGTGAGACCAACGAGAAAATAACAGAGTTGGAGTGTTGTGTTGTGTTACAGGACATTTTGCCTTTGCATATCTACTGTGTTGCTCACCCCACACTCTGAGTGTGTGTCACACTGAGCAGTCTAAAGCCTGAGCTGCCTTTTGGCTCATAGCGTTTACTTCTACATACTTTGACCTCATTATTTCAAACTTTGTCCATGTTTATTAGAAGCTTTCACCATTCTAACAGCATAATAAGTCCCCTTTAAAATAAATACTAAGCCTGTTGGCAGCTCTTGTAATTTGCCAGTGGCTAAAACACCATCCAGAATGACCACTTTCATTACAAGGAAGGATGAAATGATACTGTGTGTATGAATGGAAGCTGGCCCGACCTGGACAAACAGTGTGGCGGTGTAGCGGATCATTCTCTGTAGCTGGAGCGCCTTTGGATGCGGCTGTGGATCATCTTTAATTCCCAGTGTTAAAATCTTCTTACTGAGAAGAAAAGAAGCCACTTTCATTTTTACTGATGCCACACTTTTGCTTCATTTCAAAGCTGTCAGTCATGACTGCCGTGTACCTCAGAGCGTCGATGAGTTCGTAGTATTTCTGGACTTCCAGTCGTAGCCCACCAGCAGTGTCGAGATTGTAAGTGGTTTCTCCAGCACTATGAAAGTGTGCAGATGGCAGCAAGTATTAAAAATGTCAAAAAAAAAATAAACAGCAGACATATAAAAAAGTAAAAAAGTACTTTTTAATGTGTCTTACTTGAGAGACTCAGCCATTCGGATATACTCTGGAGCCTTTTCATCCACCTTCTCCATGCACATTCTCAGCCTCTGACAGGACAAATTCAAAGCAAGTAAACAACAGGAAGCCACCAGACAGACACTAAATGCCAGGAAGGATGGAACAAAGTAAACCCAAGAGCTTGGAAAACAATACACAGAATCAACTGCAATGCAAATGAGAACCGAAACAAATCTCATCTTCACTTTAGGAAGGAGAGTAATTAACCAACCTCATAAAGTTTCACTATGTCCGGCATGTGGTCCTTTTCTTCCAACTTCTGCTGCCTCTTCAGAAGTGTGTCCATACAGTGGTGACAGCAGCGAATCTTCTCGTCGTCCTTTTCCTCCAGCATGGAGGTTACGCTGCTCAAGCTGCTGATGCTGCCTCTCCTAGAGCCCATCCCGCTGCTGCCGCCTCCTGCTGGGGGAGACTGGGTCTGACCGGGACTTCCAGGTACGCACAGTGCTTCTCGAGTCCCATTGATGAGCTTCTCTGTTGTTGGTTAAATAAAAAAAAGACATGCAGCATTACCACAAATACACAGAGACTTCTGACAACTGACAGTTTCCTGCACTTCATACATACGGGCCAAAGGTAAGGGAACAAATTCCATGCACTTCCTGCACATGATGGACCCACAGAGGCGACAGTGATGCCGTCTGTTGCGGATGTTGAACTTGTTTCCGCAGTCAGGACAGAACGGGACATCTGAGTCATTCACCCATGACACTACAGACTTCTCAATGGCTACAAAGGGGATAAATTCTCATTATTTATCAGAATAAATCACAGTTACATATGTGGAGCGTATTCAGTCATAATGAAAACACCAACCTCTGATCTTAGCAGCATCTGAGTTGGCTCTGTCAAATGATGTCAACTAAAACATCAGATTTTATAGTAAATGGGTTGCATTGCTAATCCCTTATATCATTTCCAGCAACAGCAGAGAAAATATTATTTGAATTAATGGAAGCAAGCATACCTTCTCCAATCTGATGATGAGCTTGTTGACCTCAATGACATAATGATCTATCCTGGCAGCCCGATGTTTTTTAAACAAGTCCAGATGACTTCTGGTTGCTCCTACAACACAAAAGAAAGACGCTTATTTTTAATTGTCGATAAACAAAGATCATCTTAGTTGGCAGTGCAATGAATGACGTTTTTTTAATCTCACCCAGTTCCTGGGGCTCCCACATGTATGGGTCCACTCCACCATAGTAGAAGGACTCATAACTCCCAGTATCCGGTCTGTCATCTCCATCCCTCTTCAGCAGCTTATCTTTGGCTTTCTTCGCTTTCTGAACCAAATCTGAAAACAGGCAGATAAAATCAGGATATAAATAAGGCACACAGAGAAATCAAACAGGAGCAGGTGCATCCTCAAACTGTTATTTTGACCCTGATTCAGATTTTATAATTATAATGACCATTTTATCATTTTATTCATCCATCTTTCAACAATGCATCTGTTGTAATTATGTTCAAGTTCATTACAATACTATGAATATGTAAATTAAGCCAACCTGAGTATGTATTTTATTCCAGCCTCTTCATAATTCAACTCTATTACACAGAAAGTAGTGCCTCTAATTCAATACTGCAGCAACCTTATCTGCAACTGCACTGTTTAAAGGGGACCTATTATGCTTTTTCTTTAAAATAGTGACATATCATATTAAACATGGCCAAAGTTGCAAATAATATCAGCATACAGCACAGTCCAAACTGAGCTTAAATTCTTCATTTTAAACAGAGGATAAACTTTGGTCTGAACCAAGGTCCAGTATAAATTAGAATAGCTTTAAATCGTGACTCTAGTAGGGTCCACAAATAAAAATACTCACTTTTGAGTTGTCCCCGAACATGGCGGTCATCCCCAGAGTGCTCCTCTTCGTAGTGGTCTTGGAGTTGGTAGAATGACTGTAGGTCCTTTAGGCACAGTGGGCAAAGAAAGCCCTCCTTCACTTCACCTGTGCCCTCAAAGGGAGGCGGGTAGCCGGAGGCCATGACAACAGGTGTCAGTGCTGCTGTAGAAGAGATGCAAAGTGGCACGATCTTGCTTTGGTCCACATCTCATGGGGTGTGCAACCTACCCCACAGTAGCTCCATAATGCCTGAGAAAATCCCAGGACACTGAAGAACAGGAAAAAAAACACACTGACAACACAAACAACACTGTGCTAAAATCTTGAGCCACTCCTCACTTCTTTATATTTTGCTAAGAAAATAGGAAATTGCAAATACATGCAAAAAACATAGTTTGTACAATTCTAACACACTTTAAAGTCGATATGTGCTTGCTATGACCACTTTTATTCTTCAACAGAGCCTGAACTCTCTTAGGCAGCTTTCTCGGGCTTCTTGAAGTGCATTCAAAGTTCTTATTTGGATGTTAGACGCCTTTTTTCTGTTCTCATTTTAGATGAACCCAGACTACTTCAATAATGTTGATATCCTGGCTCTTGGGAGGCCAGTCCATGACTGTGTTTCACTGTGTTTTTCTATCCGGGTATGTACTGGCAGCGTGTTTGGGATCACTGTCGTGCTGAAAAATGAAGCCGCTGACAATCAGATGCTTTCCAGATGGGATTGTGCAGTGGAACCAAATCTGACTGTGCTTTTTCGAGTTCAAAATTCCATCAATTTTGGTAAGATCCCCAACACCACTAACTGAAATGCAGCCCTAAACTGTGACAGAGCCGCCACTGTGTTTTACAGATGGCTATAGACACTGTTTACCCCCTCTCTTTATTTCCTCCATATGTAACGATGAAGATTTGAACCAAAAACCTATTTAAAATAGATTTTCTGCTAAGTTGTCTTTTATGGTAGACACAACACTGGCTCATCGCATGAGTTTGGTGCCTTTTTTATGCTTGAGTGATTCATAGGTCAGTTTTAAGTGGCTTAACAAATGCCAATGTCCAAACTAAAACTGTGAAAGACTTTCAGAAGGCCTAGAGAACAACAAATTACAGGAGCCTGGCTCCTTGAAAGCAAAATATAAAGAAATGAGGGTCAGTCCAAGACTTTTACACAGTATTGGACATCTGACTAAATCCAGACATATATTCTTAGGTAATTATTTTGGTTTAAAACTTAAAAGTCTTGACATGGAATCTGACTGGCTTGGGGATTTCATCATGATAACCACACTTTGGTCCTGTGCATAGTTCCCTGCAGTGACACAGTGTGACTTTAATGTGACTAAAACATGGGCTGCAGGAATGTCCTTTCAACAAACATCGTCACAGTCATACCTGAGAAGGAATAAAGCTTAAATAATATAAATAAATGTTTTGTTGCATTTATTGTCCCCTTAATTGCACCTAAGTAACAGGAGCCAAGCTATACATTCTCGTCTTCTCATTTTCTTTGATTGTAAGTTTACAACAACGATGACAGTGCCTTAACGTTACTTCTGCTTTACTTGATGACACACACTTTCATATGAATTATTACTACTATGAGAACTGCATTTTAGAAGCTAAACTTAGCTTAGATCGACCCACGCATTTAGCTTAAAAAAAACTCCTAAATGACCACAAAATATTACGAGCGCTGTTTCAGTAAATGATACCCGAATACGAGCCGTAAAAGGACTTACCGTTATTTTTTTAATACAAAAGCTAACTTTAGGCGCCGTTATGTCACACACAGTATGAGGCGTTAGCAGGAGAAAGCTAACAGCTGCTCTCGCCTTCTTCAGCAATTGTTTCTCCGCTCTTGGTGTTCAAAAACGCGGCATTAACAAACGTTCACCTACATAAAAACAAACAAACATCCGCGGACTAATCGGCGCGATAGAAGATCTGGACTTAGCCTACAAATGGGCCCGACAGCAGCTGTGTTGTTGACAGTTTGCGTTTTCCCTAACAGGCAAACAGCAGCAGCGGCGACAGCGCCGCCTGATCATGTGACAGGGATCCCCGTCGGTATGGAAGGAGAGGAGGGACAAAATTGGACTTTGCGGTTGGAGCTTCGTCAGGAAACTTCTCTACAATGTAAGTATATGTTTGCTATTTTTTTGCTTTTGGTTTCCTGTGTTCTGTGCAAAACTACAATGATACTGTAAACAAACCATTTTGAGCTTTTTTAAGCCTAGATGTGAGCAACAATTTGGCATTACTCATGGTAGTTACTGAGGAAAACTAAATGCTGGAGAACTAAGGGTGTGGTTGTGTGTTGGGTTGGGCCTGTTTAATTAGCTGCAAAGCACAGCCTGAAGGTGAGTCCAGTTTTATTCTGTAACCCCTATGCTCAGTGCTATAGAGTAGGCTGTGTCAAAATGTAGTTTAGAATCTTCACTTGGTTTGGCTTCAGTTTAATAAGCTCTAGGTTATCCCACACCCTCGTTTTACTAGTTAAAACACAGTTTAAATGCCAGCTCACAGGTTACATGAAGGTCCATGGAGAATTAGTAAAAAATAAATAGCATGGGCTTTCATCTAATTTTCGACCTCTCATGGGGCTTCACAAAAATGTATTTTGGGCAAATACATGTTTGATATTATGTAATATTTAATATTGCTTCTTGTTTTCCTTTTTTAAAATGTGCTTTTATCTTGTCAAACTTCTAGTATTCCTTTATTTTCAAAGAAAATAATCATTTATTTGGTTCAATTACTCATAATCAGTGTTGCAGTGAGACAACAGGCTGTCCTGAGGGTTCACAAATTGATTCATTTAAAGAACTGATAAACAAACAAACAAAAAAGAAAAAAAAAGATGCAGTCACTATCTAATACTACAAAATAACTCAAATGTATCTGAGTGTGTGTATGTCCTGCATGTCATTTTTACAGATGACATGCAGGATAGGATCCATACAGCCATGGATGATTTATCCAAGTCACTTATTTACTTCCACTTTCTTTTCTGTTGCTCTAAAATAGTTTGTGCATGAATCACATGCCTGAATTGTTCATCTTGCTTGCTGAATATATATATATAGTGGTCATTATGTAATAAACACTTTACCAGTCCACTGACACTTGGCTGTTCTGCTAGAATTGGAAGTTGCGTTAACTCACATGCTTGATGAATAATTACCATATTGATCAGGCTGGCGGACATCTACTCCCAAAGGCTCTGATGGAACTAGCCCAATTAAACAAAGCAGTGGATATCTGACAACACTGCTTGTTATTGAACCACATAAATCATTCTCTAAGAGGCTTAGGCAGGGTGACTGCTCTGGACGATACACTAATTAGACCTGTGTTGAATCAACAGTTTAATGGTGCACCATGAGGCATGAATTTACTGCAACTAAAGCAAACCATACGTTTTTACCAATGTGTTTATTATCCAACAAAAACATTGGTGGTTGACTTTAAGGCAAGGGCAGCTTTTAATTTACAACATTGGCTTCAATTTACTTAATCCATGCAGTAATGTAGAAAAATAATCAGTGACACAGTTTATTTGCTGTGATAGTCATTGTATTTTACATGAGTAGAAACTAATGAAACACAAATCAACCAATGAAGGGAACTTTTGCGTGTTACTGTAAACGTAGACACTTTCATTTTATCATAACACAAGCTGAACTGACGAGCGCCTGTTGCCTCACAGAGGCAACATCGCTAAAACCAGCTGACTGATGTTTAAATCTTCTGTCTCGATGTAAGAATAAGTAATTTCGTCAGCTAAATAAACACTGTAAATAATAATGGCTATTAAAAGAGCAACATATGGCACAAACTCTCAAAACCACCTGTACAGCGATATAGTTATTCCAAAGTTTGGATGACAATTACGCATGAGCTTTCCAAGAAAATATCAGATAAACGGTTTGCAGTAATGGTGTAGTAAATGTCTTCAAAAGAACAAACGGTGGCAGAACAGGTTTAATGATCTTTTTTTTCATTTTTCATAATTCATTATGGTGATTTCATTTATACACATTTGTTTGCAATACAGCGATATACGCACACCTGTCTAATCTACTCTCCTTCCACTAAATCCTCCTCCGGTGCAAACCTTTTACCCGGGTGTTGTCTCTTCTCCTCGGCACGGCTCTTGTTAATGTTGTCTAAAAAGTCGAGCAGCAGGCTGGTCTTGCTGCAGCTCGCAGGGTCCAAAACGTCACACGGACTGTTTGTGCCTAAATCCGGGCTGGAGTTATCCCAAAACCGTTTCCCAGGGTGCTGACGCTTTTCCATCTCAGCGAAGTCTTCTTCTCCATCAACATCCGCATCCCAGTCCCCGTCGCCGTCCTCATCCTCGAGAAGGCGCTTACCTGGGTGCTGGCGTTTGCTGTGCAGCACCAGGTAACGCTTACCTGGGTGCTGGCGTTTTGAAAGTTCACTGAGCAGCAGAATTGGGTTGTCAGAACTGTGAGCCGCCGTGGAGCGCTTTCCTGGGTGCTGCCTTTTCTGCAGCTCTACGAGTGAGTGCGTTTCATCTTCACGCTTGCCCGGGTGCTGTCTCTTATTAACATCAAAGTACTGTTCGTCCTCGTCCTCTTCTCTCCTCCCTGGATGTTGCCGCTTCTCCAAATCATCACTGTATCTCTTGCCCGGGTGCTGTCGTTTTGTCACCCATTCTGGCTGAGAGTGATACTCATCTGGGGGGGGAAAGATGGAAAGGACCTCTTAAATGTTTATAAAAATAAAATCAAACAATTCGGGTTGTCTACCGCGTGCGCAGAAAGTCACAAACCTGTTTCTTTGATTATTTAATTATAATTGAAGATTATTCTATGACGCACCCAGTGCTAAAAGTTCAACCCTTATCTCAACAAATTGATCCAAATGCTTTAATTTGAAAAGTGCGCACGAAACTGTAAACTACTGAGAACGTGTTGTCACTTTTAGACGTATCAGTATCGTGTGAAATAACGTTTCATGACATTTCTTAACTAAACAGAAATGTTTTTTTTTTTTTGGGGGGGGGGGGGGAAGCCAACCAGAAAATTTTTTTCCCACCTTTTTTCCCATT
>VOQJ01011585.1:16853-35359 GCA_015052665.1 Apistogramma diplotaenia
TTGTTTTTTTTTTTAAATATAATCGTTTGTGTTGAAAAAATTTTTTTATATTTTTTTAAAAAAAAAAAAAATTTTTTTTTTTTTTTGGGGGGGGGGGGGGGAATCGATCCGAAACATGTTTTACGCACCATTTCTTCCATCTTCATCCTGCAGCTTTTTGAGAATGGACCGTAACAGGAGAGTCTCCGCTCTCTCTAGAACAATGTCGTCTATGGTCCTTCGGTCCGTCTCATCCTCAGCAGAGATGCTCTGTCCTCCAGACACCATCAAGTTGCAGACCGTGAGAGATGCAAGGATGAGCAGACATGTCGACTTCATGGCAAGTTAGTTTTCGCCTAAAACAGATTATGGCAGAAATAAAATGAATGTGGGTGAACTAGTCTGCTGCCTAAATTGCACAGATATATTTGAGTCAGTGGTGAGACCAGACGTTTTTTTTCCCCTGAAAATAATTTTTAAATATTGCAACTTTTTTTTTGACTTGTTAAGATCAGTTTTAGTAAAGCTGCGGTCCTCGTAACGACGCAGTGCCTTTGAGATCGCAGCAGGCTTGGAGATTGGATTTGGAAAAAAATATAAGAAAACTCTAAAAACTCACAAAAGAAATCTGGATAATACATAATGCACTAGATCCATCCGGATCAAATAAAGAAGAATCAGAAACCAGCAGACAGCTTTGCATTGTACACGAGATTAGTCGAAAGCCTCACCTGTTAAAATGTTCTCCTCTCTAGCTTCTGGCACTGCTGGCAGTGATAATAGTTGCTCTCAGTCGCTCGCAGCGGTTGGTGACCCTAAAGGCCAAGTCTGGAAGTATGAGCAGATAACTTTCCGTCCCGGCATTTATACGAAACGGTCACTGTCGTCACACCAACACTGGAGTAATTTTTCAGGATCCCGCGTCCCCACTGATGTCACCAGGTCGTGCGCAACTGGATGTGGTGAATGATCGGCCAATAGGAGCTGTTGCTCAATTTACAATATAAAAAACAAAACAAAACAAATGACGGAGACTGACATAGAAGACAGGATTTATATGAAACTATATGAAAAAAATATAGCTCATCTGGCTTTTATGTCGATTTTATTTATTTATTTTTGCATGTGTATTCTTCTA
The DNA here is from genome assembly GCA_015052665.1 of Apistogramma diplotaenia. Lineage (NCBI taxonomy): Eukaryota > Metazoa > Chordata > Actinopteri > Cichliformes > Cichlidae > Apistogramma > Apistogramma diplotaenia. The sequence goes on from VOQJ01011585.1 coordinate 17,971, forward strand.
TTTTCTTCTGTGTTTTTACTGCTAACCCTTTAAGTGCTTTATGATTACATAAATGGTCAGTATCATACCATAAAATGTGAAGGTCTCCTATGGCGTGCCAACAAGGGCTGTAGAGAGATATGGACTATAGATATTTTTCATAAATACCCTTAGGTCACAGGGCTCAGGAGGGAGGGCTCAACCCATCTGGTTCTTCTGAGCACATACTGTATCGCCTAATGCCGTTTCTGGTCACGAAGCAACAGTGCTGAATGTATCAGAGGTGGGTCTAACAGGTTTTACATGGATGAGTGGGATGCTGAATCACTAACCAGCCAGAACAGGCAGAATGTGAAGTCTTCCGAGGCAGTTTCATTGTTTAATAACCTCTAGATATGTTTTGCTGTTCTCTTTCAATAGATTTAAGTGTTGCCCAAATCAGCTTGTTCCACTCTGCCTGGCACTATCATATATGCTGCTGTAGCTCATCATTTGCTTTTGTGTGTCATCCTCTTCCAAAGCTTCACTGAAACTATAAGTTGTTTGTGCTTGTGGCTTCACATCCAAAATCAAGTGAAAATAGTTCATGCACCACCTTTGCTAAATTTTAAGTAAAGTTCTCGGGTATTTTGCTTGCCGCATTGCATAACTGGCCCAGAGCTGGTTGTACGTAGACCCTAGAGTATTTCCACAAGTGAAAAAGTATTGCAATAAAGGAAACCCATCTGTGACCTTTACATGTTAAAGGGTCACTTCATGCAAATGCAACATCAGCCTTTTTCATAGCCAGGCCTAATGTGATTTGCAAAGATTTGAAAACAGCTGCTGATGTCTCTCTTAAAGATTTGTTTCCAAATATTGATTTCTGTACACGATATTTACAATCTTGTAAAGTCATATCATTCATACAGTGGGTCTTGGTTATGAGGGCTTTTTAGGTAAACATGCTGACAGCCATAACACTGGATTGGTTATGAAACTGTGGATTTCTTACAAGAAAACTCTTGTTTTCAAGTAATTTTGCCTTTAATTTAATTTACTTTTTTTTGTGGCTTCTCAAGCCTCAGACTTCATTCCAAATCGTATTAAACTGCCTGTATGCAATTGTCTTTGTCCGGTATACAGAGTCAGATCATTCAATCATCTGGATGAACCCCTCTACAGTTTCACTCCGTCTGTGATGAATGTCAGCGTGAACTGAATTGAGGGTGTGATGCTATAATTGCTTGGTTACAGTTTGCTGTCACGTCCAATACTTCAAGTGGGTTTGAAGTCATGTGGTTAAAATCATTTTAAAATCATTCTGTGCACCGAGTTTTATCCAAAATCTCATTTATCTGTAGTTTATCTTGAGTTATGAAATGTATAAAGTACGTTGTGAAGAAAATCAAAAAGCCTTAGCTTCATATTTCTATAATGCAGAAATATAAGTCCAAAGACCATCTCTGTAAGATACTGAGGCTCACAGCGCGGCTTCAAACCAACACATAAAGTGACAGTGGTCCAATTAAGATACATCTGACCTGCATGGGCATCCACCTCCTTACACCTGTCATGTAGTCCCCTCCCTCCTATCATACAAAGTGGGTTACTACAAGCCTGAGGGAACCAGTTAATTGGCCAAGAATCTATGTAGTTCAGTTTTAAGCAGTTTCAAAGGCCAGCATGTGCTTCAATGAGTGAAAGTCTTGTGATTCCCCAGAATGTGTTCAGTAAATGTGGCGTCCTCATTAGTGCAGATGTGAAACAATTAAAGGCACTGGAGTGAATGCTGCAGGTGTTTCCGATTTTCTCCTGTTATCACCGTTAAAATACATAGTCTGTTCTTTTCATTCACTCTCATTCATCCTCCACAAACACTTACCGTGAAAGTCTTTCAGAGGTGGGAAATCACAGCATTAGAATTCTGGGCTGCATTATGTACCTCAGGAGGCGGAGATAGGTTAAGCGTACACCCTGTGCGTTGGGAGAAAATAATAAGACTCATTACCCTCTGCTCTGTGTCTCCTCCAGCCTGGTTCGATTTAGGCTTGTATATAGTCATGATGATCTTCTTGTTAAGAAAGTTTCAGCAAAGCATCGCTATGTGTTGTCCTGTTTGTCTGCCTATATTTATGCACAGATGAGAATCCATTATCATATTTATTATACCACAGTATTACAGTGGACTTCAAAAAGGTCACACTGTAGGGAGAGTAAAACATCAAACCAGTTAAACCAAAGTTTAAATTTGTATATTTTGCTGACATTTTAACAAACGTACACTTGGTTATTATTTTAAATGGCCCCGTAATTTTGGTATAATTAGAAATTGAAGAGTACAGCTTAGAAAACATTGGCGAATAATCTTTTTATCCTCAAGTAGACGGCCAGTGAGCCAGCATCAGATCAGGGTGTGGAGAAGGAAGAAGTGAAGTAATCCAGCAGGTTTTATCAATAACTGAAAGGACCAAAATGTTATGAAAGCACAATGCAAAAACAGTAGAGGACTCCTTTAAGGGAGTATATACCGTCTGTCACATTATAGCTTATTGTTCAGTCCCAGATTTTTGATTATTATAAGTTACAGCAAGTTTATTTTACCGTAGCCAACTGATAGCCAGGCATGATACTGATTACTCAGGATGACTAGGATCAGTAAAGCCAAAGAAAGACAGACGGAAGTGACTTTAAAATGGGGCCCAGCTACTGTTGTCTGTCTTCCTCGTGAAGAGACTCGGTGTCTCGGTATCAGATGTGGTGATGGAAAAACCTCAAAAACAAACAACGCTCACACCATCTTGAATACTCCATACAGAGCCACTTAACAAATAGGGCTTACATTCAGTTGAAATTGCTTCACCTGCTATCTCCTGTGATGCTTGTCCAAATTTTCAATGATGGTTTTGCATTGACATAAATTTCTTTCAGCAGGGTGATTTATCAAGTGTCAGGCTGACCGGGATATTATCCAGCAGGATGTGATCTAAATTTGGTTCATTATGTGCATTTTTTTCACTCTGCTTAAATGACACCAGCTTCAAAGTAAGCTGCAAAATAGTGCACATTGTTTACCATGTCGTCCTTAAATTTGATTAGTTTATAGCTGCTTTATTATTATCATTTCAGCAAAGACCCCCAAAATCACATGTTTACATTTAAGTGACAATGCTTGTGTTATTAAAGTGGGACAGTAAGCACAAGGAGGACATGGCAGTGGATGCGGGGACAGCAATTCATTATCAAGCTCAAATTTTAGATCACTGCCGGGCCTCAGTAAGTCAAACTGGAAAACGAATATAGCTGGTGCATTTGGAGCCCATCCCATATCTCACTGGACAAAAGTTGGTGTACAGCCAAACAGACAACCATTCATGCTCACACTCACACAAATTTAGAATCACTAATTAACTATTAACTAATTAGCAAGCATGTCTTTGAACCTGAATTACCCAGAGCACTCAATAATCTTTTATTGCCCTAAAAACTGCATCATCATTGGTCCCAAAACTCCAGCATTAGAAACCAGTTTAACAACAGGGAAACGATTAAGATCATTAAAAATCTCTATTAAATAATTGACTTGACCTGTGACTTGGTACAGATGGTGCTGGAGGAAAGAAGCAGGAGAATAAAGTCTTAACATACTTCACTTGAAAGCTCAACTAAGTGACCAGTTCAGGATGCTGAGATACTGCACTGAACATTTTAGAGGCTCCAGTGGGCTTACAGTACACCATACAGATTTGTGTATTTTTAGCTATAATGAACATTTGAAACCAAAACGTCTTCTTCCTCTGGGGTTAATACAGCTTTCTGAACATATTTTAAAGGTTAAGTTAAAAGTTATAGGACTACAGGAAGGTATATGCCATATAATGAATGCTGCTCGTCTCTCGGCACCTGTAAAATTACACTGAGCCTCATGAATTGAGTCATGCTGAATAATTCTGTACCATTTATTTTGCTTGGGATGTAGCATGTAACAATTCAAAAAGAGGAAGCCAGTGGAAAAGTTTCCACAAAGTTTCCGAAGGTAGAGAGCGGGTCTGCTGACAGGTGAAATCCAGCACCTCGGCGCTGATGGACACTTGAGAGTAAAGCAGCCAGAGGTGATGAGTAAAAAGACAAGACGTCTGACTCTGACAGCAGCGGCGAGGTAGAAGTGCATGAGACGCACACAATGAAGGCAGACAACAGCAAAAACAAAGAGACGCACACAAATAAATAAACAAGTCGAAAAGCAAGTTTGTGTGGACGGCATGAAAACCCCGTCCCCCCCAAAAGTGACACTGGCCTGACAGGGGTCACTGTGGCAGGGAATGAGTGACAGCTCACAGGGATGTGACTGTGTGGAAGAAGAGTGTGTCACGGGTCAGGAAGACAGTCCAGCTTTAGTAACCAGCTTGTCTTGCATGTTAATGCCATGCAGAAATATCCAAGGAAAACTTCTCACTTGTGATTCTTTCCAGTTGGAAGCTTATCATGCTTACTCAAGACGACTTATTATTAGTACTATTACTCTTGAACAGATACACTTACTGTAGGGATTATTTTAAAGGCAGACCAGGGCTGACTGACAGAGCTGTGTCAGTTGAATGGGTGAATTATGCTGTAATTTTCAGAAAGTAAGAGAGTGTTCATAGGCAAAGTGCTCAGAGTAAATATGAAAATGGGATCTTAAAGAGCCGCCACAGTGGGTGATTTTACAGCAGCACCCAGCAGCTGTTTCAAAACCCTGATCAATCACAGTGATGACAGCCCCACACCTATGAAATGGCTGTAGATGGGGCTGTGGCATCAACTGAAACAGTGTTTATTGCACAGCTAAGTCGTACCATCTACATTACCAACAATGTGATAAATGTGCAAATGTGAGAATCCAGAAAATAGCCTTTTAATTAAGGCTGAGTGAAGCAAACATCTTCGCCTCAAGCGTATTTGACCTTCATGTGCATATTTACACACGTCTTCTCATTTCCCAGAAGTGCCAAAGGCAGGCAGCAGACACCAGTGTTGCTGGTGTGTCACAGAATTTTTATTTTGCCATTTTATTTTGACTAGGAATCTAAAATCGCTACTCAAACTCTGAAAGCTGGGTTTGTTTATGTTACTATGTTAGCTAATGACTTATTTCCTCATTTTTCACCACGCTGAACTGTTACTCTGGAGTCACAATATGCACAGGTATCACACACCTAAACACACACACACACCGAACGGGAGAGAGCAGGAGGATTTTGCATTATTTATTTTCAAATTTCATCTCTTTCTTAGGCTGTGTGTCTGCTGCCTCGAGAATCCTATTATCTCTCAATAACCTGAGAGGCGCCTGTGTGTTTCTTCAGCCGGAGACCGTGATTAGTGCACTACTACCACATGCTCCAGCTCACTTATCACTGCGCTCTCGCTTCTCCTGAGTGTCTATCCCCACTCATCTTTTCTCCCCTTCGTCTCAGTCAGGCACTGTCTGGGACCAGCCGTAACTATGCTAGATTGAGCTGATCTTTCAGTCTCACGCCCGGCTGGGTGGCAGATGTGACGTTTTAAATATTTAAGTTTTCAAGACTCATGAAAGGGAAGCTTTTTCTGGGAAAAAAGTTAATAAAATAACAACAGCACTACAGAGAAAACATCCATCTTTTTTCTTCGTAACTGAGTCTTAAAAGTGAAATACAGTTTAATAAAAATACTTTAGATGGAAAAAAAAAATCTGGTTCCTTATAGCTCTGGTAGCTTGCTATCTATCCAGCTGTAAGACAAATCTTTTCAAGAATATTTGAGAATTGAGTTTTAGGATTCTCGATGTCAGATCCTTTTGGGATGTGATGGAACGAGAGAGTCGCATCGTGGACGTGCAGCTAGCAAATGTGCAGCGTGTGTATGATGCTATCATGTAAATATGGACCAAAATATTTGAACTGTTTCTACCTGCAGCACCTTGTTGAATCTGTGCCATGAAGAACTAGAAGGGCACTCAGTAGTGCACATGCCTCCCCCACCCTAAATCTGCCAATACTATGACCTTGCAAAAGACTTTGACTTTGAAAATGAAATTTTATGTTGCTGCAGTATGGAATATTTCCACAAAGTTTAATCAATTTTGATCCAAAACTTTTTGAGATAGTTTAAATGTCTGAATATTGTTCATATCTCAGAATCCTTTTAAAAATTCCTAAATCCACATGCTGATCTTGATCAAAACCAAAATGTAATAATCAATTGTTCCTTGTACCACCCCCAACAACTCTATCCTGCTAACAGACTGACAAATGGTACAGAAAGCAATCGGCAGTTCTGAAGGCAAAAGTACTTTTTCTTTTTACTTATTGCACTTCGTAGCATCGTCATTCAGACTGCTACCAAACCCACACAGATAAAGTCAGTACCATCCCAGCAAACCTGTCCATTATAGCCCCCACCCCATTCACCAAATCCTATCAAACAAGTTAGTCAGTCTTGAAAAATGGAATATGGCTGATAACTTTCTTTTATTGTATATCAATAAGACCCACTTTTCGGAGGTTTTGAATCGCTCACCTTCTGTCAGCTGCATATTCCTGACAGTGTAATAAAACATGTTCTGTGATTTCTTCTCTGCAATAGTCACATTTCCTTAAATGCTGTTTCCAAATAATGCGCCACATGGGGTGTGTATAGGATAAAGGCATGGGGCACATACGGGTTTGCCTTGCATGGGCATGATAGCCCGATTAGGTCTTTAATCACAAATATTAATTGTATCAATATCAGTGTGGTGTGTATTTTGTCATTGTTTTCATCATGATGACCCTGATGAAAACCACCAACCACATAAAAGTTATGCAAATGGCAAATGGTGCTGGACCTTTGCCAGCTTTCCTCCTCTTCTACGTGCAGTTTGTATTAGGTCTTGTGCCAGAAATCTGTAGTTTGCTTCCAAAAATGACCAAAGGTTAGTGAGTTTAATATTAAAACCAGTGACAGATGAAATAAATAACAATGGTCATCTCAGTTTGACAGTGTTCTGTTGGGAAGTCTTGAGTCCTGGCATGTACTTATGTACTTTGACATGTACTGGCCATCTAAAGACTGTTGTGGACCAAACACACTCCCCATGGAAGCAGCACACCCTGTTGGCTGCAGCCTCCCCCACCAGGACAGCTAAGCAGCATGACAAAGAGCCCAAGACGATGTGTAGCTTCCAAACAATATTCATGAAATTTTGATAGTATGGCTGTATAGTGCAGACAAGAAAGACTTTGTAGATTAGAAAATGCTAATTCAATTCAATGAATTATTATTTATACAGCACCAAAACATAACAGTCACCTCATATTATACCTTATATGGTAAGGTAAAGACCCTACAGTAATTACAGAGAAAACATAACAGTAAAAACGACCCCCTACATGTATGAGCAAGCACTTGGCGACAGTGGGAAGGAAAAACTCCCTTTAACAGGAAGAAACCTCCAGCAGAACCAGGCTCAGGGAGGAGCAGTCATCTGCTGTGACCAGTTGATGCTGAGGGGAGAGATTATCAATCAATATTATTTCTCTATGTGCTTATTGCAGTTGTTTGACTTGAACTTTCTGATCACGTTTTAGTTTGTTAATCCAGATGTTTGTTCTAAAAGTGACTCTATATTCCTTTCCTGCAATAAAGTAGCATCCGATTCCAAGTCTCCAGATATCAAACCATAAGCTATGTACAGTAATTGCAAATATTTTCACATACAGCTCAGAGAGATCCCGTGCCACTAAGTTGTATTTTCAGCCCATTGTGGTCCTTGTGGCTGTGTCGGAATGTGTGAGGATGTAACAGGATAGGGATGTGCTTCAGCTGTAGCTGACAGATGTTTAGCTGTAGCATGCAAACCATCCATCTTCTGTAGGTAACTGGAGCGGATGCAGACACGCAGCAGAATCTTTCTGCAGTATCTCCCCTGAAGATCCTTCAGTGTAGTTAATCTAATTGGGAGAAATGGTAGGCAGCCACAAAGCATATTAAAAGTATATTTATCACCAGATGGAAATGCCACAACATGGAAATGCCGTTATCTTCCTCGCTGTCATTTTCCCCTGCACAGGATGGAGCACTTATGTCAAATTTATTGCACACGCACTAAGAAAAATACTTTCACTGGTTTTTCAGAAACGGCTCATCGGAAGCTCAATGAAGCTTTAAAATATTTTGTTTGTAGAAATTCTGGAAAGCACAGCTCTTGGTATCACATGTTCCTCTTTCAGTCTGTTTTCTGTGCTTTAGTAAAATGGGCTAGATGCTTGAGTGAAATGGGCCAATAAAATAGAAAGCAAAATAAAACCTATTTGGTGGGAAAACAGTCAATAAAACCATGCCTTCTTAATTTGCTCGATTGTTATCACGCTTCTAAAGCAGCTACCCACTAGTCGTTGTTACATTTAACACTATAACTGCTACTCTCCATTAATTTCTAATGCTTCTCATGGGGGAGCATGGTAATAGGCTAACATCATCAGCATGGATGGTAGGTTTAGATAGATTTCCACATGTGTTCCCAGGCTTTTAATCATCCCTGCATTCCTTTTCACTTGTAATGAATTATAGGAATAATATTGTATTTTACATTGCTGTGTTTTTATCTTGGGTTTGTTTGTCCATGCACCCATCCATGTATGTGTTTATATATGTATATTTGCATGCTTTTAATGTTTTATATTTTATGACCTGTAAAGCACTTTGGTCAATGACTGTTGTTTTAATGTGTTATAGAAATAAATCTTGACTTGACTTGTAAGCTAATCAGATAGACTAAATTTTCCATCTCATGGAAAATTTATTTTAATAAATTGATACTAGGAAACGTGGGTCATCTTTTTAATCCAAGACTATCAATTTTTCTATGACAAAAGTAACTCATAAACTATAAGTGAATTTAGGGGAAAATGCCAGCTGCTTTTTCATGGCAAGTCATTCATTTTCAAGTTGTTTTTTTTAATTACTCTCCAACAAAAACATGTAAAAAAGATTAAAATGTGGGCTTTGATTAGTCCATATCATGACACTCCTTTTATTTATTTATTTTTACTGCCTTTCCTTGTTGGATTCACTAGTGTGCTTAGGGTCACCAAGGGCCAAGAGGTATATTCCTTGATGATCTTCAAGTTTTGGACAGATGCGTCACGTAAAGTTTAAATCACTCCTTGATGATGTTCTGAAATCATAGCTGAATCAAGCCCTGCAATCTGTCCATTCCCTGCAGAAGTGGTGCAACACCAAAGCGTAACATGTTAACATGTCCAATCCAGTGCTTTTCAATTAGTATGACATTCCTCTGAAAAGCTGCCTTTGGTCTGCGTCAAACATGTTTGTGACTGTGGTAAAGCAGCACTGTCTATAATTTTGCTGCACATTGTATGTCTGTATGTTTTTTAGTAAACTTGCTCTAATATTTTTTGGTCAGCAAAGGCCTTTTCCTGGCATGTCTCTCCCGCAGGTCAAATATGTGCATTCTTTTTGTGGATTGTGGAGACATGCACTCAGACAGTTGACATTATTAATGTTATGGTCTCTCTGTGAGTGTGGGTGGCTGTGTGGTATGGCATGGCATGTGCATTTGAAATTCTGCTTATATGTTTCAGAGGCAGCACTTCCTCCTGGCTCCTGTGCTTGTCTTGCCTGCGCACCTGGAAGCAATGCAGTAATCACTCACCTGTGTGCAAACTCACCCACTACTTAGGGCTGAAGAGTTCTCTCAGTTGCAGTTGTGATAGTGTGGTTTGGCTCCTTGTGTTGTGTTTTTGACTTTGTGAGAAACCTTTTCTTCTCTGCTTTGGACTTACTGGAAGCCCTTCTGTGCGGGTGGAGAGAAACCTGTTTGGTTACAGGGAGAAGAAGAGACTCAGTAAAGGAAAGCTGTTTTACAGTAAAACAGACTTTTTTTTTTAATTTATCTGCCTACCCTCTTGCTTCCTGCCCAGAAAGAAGACATTCAAACAGTTCTCTACTAGCAGTTCAGTCTTTATTGCCTGTGAAAACATCTGTGTTTAGGTGCCTACAGTAAATCCAGATTGGGCTCAGTTCATGAAAACTAAACTTTGTTTCTGTGCCCAGTGACAAGTGAAAACATTTATAGTTTGCATTTTTACAACATTAATATAGTGATTTATGTATTTTAATATAAAGCAGTTGGTGTGCGGTAAATGCTACAAAGGGTTTTTAGCAGTGGAAAGTGACATTTGATTAAACACAGCCCTCCACATTACTGCCAATATTGTACTGATCAACCTGTTATCTCATCCTGACCTTGCCACACCTGGGAACAGGTGTGAGTTTCTTCGGCCTGAGATTTGGAGGTGCTGAGTTTTATTCCAACACCTGCAACAGTTGTGTAGCAGCAGTACTATATTTTCTTCAAAAATCAGATACTTTCTACTGTACTGCTTTGAACCACCAGCCTACAGCTACGACTTGGTCAGAAAACACTGCTATGTGCAGTGCTTAAATTTCTTTATGCCAGAAAGAATTAAAGATCTCAGATGTTGATCTTTGCAAGGGGTCAGAGGAGAGAGTATTGCACTAATTGCTTGATACTACAAAAACAAATATTAGTGTTTGATACTATTCTAGTCATAAGTAAATTTATGAAAGACAAACATCAAAGTTGTCTATCATTCAAAACTGCAAACATGGCCCCAAAAACACATCACTGTTTATTACAATGCTGTCTTAGTTGTTTTTTCTTGCATATTGTCTCACTTTAATGTTTCAGATCATCAAACAAATTGTAATATTGGACAAAGATAATCATTGTAAATACAAAATGAAGTTCTTAAATGATGATTTCATTAATTAAATGTGAAAAGCTCTCTGAACCTACCTGACCCTGTGTCAGAAAGTGTCAATGACCCTAGTTGTGCCAACCTTGGAAATAAGGGCTGCAACCAAGCATTTGTGATAGCTGGCAGTGGATCTTTCACATTGGTGCGGGGGAACTATGGCCCACTCTTCTTTGCAGAATTGTTTAAATTGAGCTGAATTACGTAGTTTTCAAGCATTTGATTGTTTAGAGTCATACCAGCTTCAGAGCACAAACTGGTGGCCACATATTCTCCTTCAGGATTTTCTGGTGAGGATCTTAACTAAAGGAAGTGAGGCCTGCAGTTACTTTATGACCTCCTCAATGAGTTGTTGTTTTGCTGTTGGAGTAATTTTGTTGGGAATTGGGAATTTGATAAATACTTCTTCAAAACATTGTAAATAAAAGAGGATGCAAAAAGGGAAGACCTTTATAATCAATGCAGTCATGTAGTTCCCAATGTATCTGCTGAGTTTTGAATGCAACTATGTGCTACTGCAGTGCAGTGTTTGACAAAGTGTGACCCTGCACACAGTTCAATAAAACCAGGCTGACCAGGCTGTAGTCTAGCTTAAAATAGAACCCAGCAATGTGAACGTGACTTAGTTAGCAGATTTTGCCAACTAATATCAGACCAGATAATTAAACTTTGAAGGTGATAATGATCCAGGCAAGACAGTTTCCCAACTCTGATCAGTTTTAACAAGGTTAATAATTCATGAAAACTCAAATGCCAGTAACATTAGCTCCAATTTTCTTTTATTTTGGTGTGGTTTCTGTAGTTGCCGTGGATGCACGGCAGGTCATGGTGGCAAGTTGAACCATCATCAACCTAGCGAGCAGTGACAAAATACCTGTAAGCATCCGTGAGAGCACCGGCCACCATTTCTCCACTTGAAAGCAATCAAGGTGGCAGCAGCTGTGTGTCTGAACATATTCTCCTGGATATACAGGATGGGTGAACAGTGAACTACACACCTTTATGGCATCAGATGAAGGGGATTTTTTTACACGATCAGACAAAATGTTTCATGAGCTAGTTCCACTGATCATGGCATGACACTGATCAGATTGATCTGTTAAAAAAGCTGAATTGATGTAATTCTTAAAGTCAGAAACATTTTTCAAACATTTTTTCCTGTTTCATAAGGGCATCATTCAGATACTGCCACTTCCTCTTTTGCCCTCCAGTTGTCCAGTTTCCTCACACTGCACACCATGCTGAAACATGCCGGGTTTTCACTTAGTAGCTCTTCACCTTGTTGGTGCAAAAATACTATGTTATCCCTGGCAAACGGTGTTATCTTTGGCATTTTTCATAGAATCAGCTAAAGAAATGTGATCAAATTATGTATTTTAGCATACCTAAAGATTCAGTTTAAAACTAAGTTACCTGTATAGACACAGCACTGGCTCATTCCTAGAGTTAGATTCCTTTATTTATGCATGAATGATTCATAGGTCAGTGTTAAGTGGTTCAAAAAAAAATCAAACATTTCTCTGAAAATGGTCAGGTACAAATCTGGGCTAAAAATGAGTGAAAAAGCAGCCAATGTCCAAAGAAAAACTTAAAAAAAAAACCTCCAGAAAGCCTGGAGAACTTTACAAATTACAAGAAAGTCATCCTCCTTGAAGCAAATATAAAGAAATGAAGGGTGCTCAAGACTTTTGCACAATAAAGAAATCTAAGTATAAGATATGGAAAGCAAAACTTCTCTAAAAATGTTAATGTTATTTTGTAATATGTCAGATAGTCATATTACAATCCTGTAGAAATACTGTTTTTATATACTTCATACCTTATGTTCAGAAAGAACAAAAGCTATTTTTGGCTCATCCTGTTTTCTATCTTTTTATACACTCCTTACTCTTGTTTTTGTGGCTGTTTTGAGCTCTTAATCAGAAGGATGGTCTTCAGGGAGCCGTGCTAAGAGCTGCTCGGTAGCGCCTTTGTAGAATAGAGAACCTGCAGCTGTTTATGTTTGGCACAGTGATGAGTGGGGAGAGGCAGTTCTATTGAAAGCCTTGGTGAGCAAAACAGAGGACCAACATCTGATGTCAGATCAGCATTGCTGATCTTGCCCACTCAATCACCTGGACAAAAATAGGCAACTAAAAGCCTCTCAGATTTTCATTAGACACGGAGACCTGAAGGAGGACAGAAATAATCAGTGATTTGAACTCCTGGGACTGCCATCAAATACCTTCGAGATTAAAATCCATGTAACACATGTCCCTAATTCTTACCTCAATCGTAAATTCAGGTCTGTATTGAAACCTCACTTTTGTGGCCAATGAGCAGCTAGAGAATCTTAGGATGTCTCATGCTTAAAAAGACCAAGGAGGTAGGCAGCTCAATCACAGTAATCTCCCTTAGATATGTGACTGCAGCAGCAGCAGGTGGTCGTTCTCCCTGCTGACCTATTCCCAGGAGACAGAAGAAGGAAAGGGGGCTGTCTGCTCTGTCAGTTGTGGTGAGGCTGCTCAGCATCTTCATTTGCTGTGAGATGCACCTTTATCAGTACTAATGTTGTTGTTGCAACTATTGTTCTCCAGCTGTATCTTTGCTAATGACATTTAGTTCAGTTGAACTTTGCTGCCATCTTCGGCTGCTTTTGTCATTCCATCTGAATTTTGGGCCATATTCTATCACTTTGACATCAGCTTTCTCTCCTGGGATTGTAAAACAGCCATTGTTTCCAGCAAAGAGCAGGGCTAACAGCATTGTTTGTTCCACCAGCCTAATTGCCCACAGGTATGGATGAAGATGCACTGTCTCTCTCTGCGAGATTTAGGAGGACTGTAAAGGTCAGACTGCAGAGACTTGGTGTAGCGGCAGACAATAATGCTTTGTTATGACCAAACTCCTGTCACAGCTCTGTAAGATGCCGGCATAGTTGTGCATCCTTGGAAGTCAGACAAGACAGAGGGGTATTCATCCAGAGAGCCATCCACTTTAGAAAGGCATGAAAAGTGTGTTTGCTCTCAGCATTTTGTTGTCATTTAAGAAGCTACTTGTTAAATCTTTATGGCACCTGACAAACAATTAACAAAAGATGTTATTTATTTTATAAATGATTATTTAACCTATGAAACTGAGAGGTGCTTGCATTAAGGGTATTGTATTAGAATGTAATCCTGGTGTTACTCAATACATACCTTCCACTTTTCCTTCCCTTCCCTTTCCTTACCTCAAAAGAAGCTCACATATGGATTAATGATCATTTTCATGTTGCTAAAGGTTTTGTGTAGTGGGAATAATAGGATGAAACTCATAACGTCTGGAATGAACTTTGCTACTACCTGCAATTTGAAAAAACCTAAAGTGGAACTAATATTATTTTCTGTACGTTGTTACTGGCATGTAATCAAAAAGTTGCATGTATTTCAGATAAATCCCAAAGTTATGAATGGACTATACACTGCCTGCCTCTCGTCTGCGATTAAAAAAAGATTAAAATAGGAGACTTATTTTACTGTATGAAAGCTGAACACTTATGTCATTTTTGTAGTAAAATTGCCATCTTACAGCAACTGTGTCACTATTTCTGGAGGAATTTCTGAGTTTTCATGTTGCCATGAAATGTGAATGTGAATTTCTGTTCAGTGTGAATTTTTGTGGTTTGTAGATGGCCTCTGATTTGTGTTGCTTTGAAGACAGTAACTGACTGCGAGTCATCACAGACCTGGGCCCCGTCTTCACAGCCATTTAAAGAGTAACAAAATCACAAGTTGACTGTAGGGTCACAATAAATTTGGTAATACCACAGTTTCCAACCACTATTTTTCCTAGTTATGAATGTAGCATTAGCAAATAGATAAGAATCTTCCACTGGATAATGAAGTTAATGCAGTGATTAATATGTACTGGCTTGCAACAGTTTCTTTACCCCTAATTGAGTAACTTCTATAACCAGCTCAGAATTTATTGTGAAAGAGTGTTTCAGGGAGCATGAAACATCATTTATACACATGAATTGGCCACCACAGAGTCCAGACCCTCACCCCAATGAGAATCTTTGGAATGTTCTGGAGAAAACTTTACACAGTGGTCCAACTTTCCCATCATCATTACAAGATCTTAGTGGAAAATGTCTGCAGTTCTGGATGGAAATAAATGTGGCGACACTGCATAAGATTATTACAATGATACCACAGCAAATACATGCCATCATCAACGCTAAAAGCAGACCCTTGAAATATTATAGTGCAGCAGTTGTTTGGCTGGGCAGTGTATGTCTTCATTAAAAAACAAGGACAAAGAGATCTTCAGTCAGTTTGGGAAGTTTCCCAGTGGTGGAAATAATGTCTCGTTTGACTGTGTGAAAGTCTTCAATGAATCCATGTTGCAAGTTATATGGTAGTCTGCCTTTTAACAAAGCAAAAGACAAAAAAATGCAAACAATTGCAGGTGTCAAATTAGTTTCAGATAACACAAATGGGCTGTCAAAAGTGCTTTCATCTTACAATACAATCAAAGAAAAACTGATATGAGATGATCTACTGTAGTGCCTGTTAGAGATGAGTACAGGTATGCCTTGAAATTATGGCTTGTCCTTTTTTTTTAATCCCTTTGGCACAAAAAGTTTGTGAACTACTGCCATATCAAGCTTTGGCTGCAAATTGTAAGGAAAATACAGAATGTGGCCAGCTGTGTGCAACTATCTGCTGTTTCTTGTTCTTTGACTGTTAACACTACAATAGCAAACCAATCAGTGATATATTCAGGACTTTAGCAGGGACTTGAACGTATAATGGATTAAATTACTGATCATAACAAAGACTGCCTAATTTTGAATCTTTGTATGGCTGAGTGACATGTATGATTTCGTTAAGGACAGGAAGTTACAAGACGGAAGGTGTGACAGATGGGATCCCATTAACTGAATAACAAAATCACTTTACTTAGGCCTTTTGTCACTGCTGAAGGACTATTGAGTTGCACAGAAACTAAACTGATTTTACTAAAAAGGCCCCCAAAGAAAACATAATTGTGGTAAATGAGATGTGGGTGGCTTCCTTTTTGTCCATATGTGCTTTAGTAAAGTTTACTTATGCAGCAACAGGTGCACACAGGTGCGCACACACAAAGAGAGAATTCCAGGACATTGATGGTATGAATCAGATAGAGACTTTTTTTCCCCTTTTTTTCACAATGCAGATTCTAAATAACACAGAAATCCATTTGTTGGCTCAAACTGATGCTCAAAATGAATTATGTCCGTGGCATCTTGTTTACTAGCGCCTGACCTATTCCTCTGTCTAAACATGATGCAGTTATTGCCATGGGGAAAAAGTTCAAATGCCAAGGTAAAAAAAAATTCTGATTCTGTCAAAAAGACCTTCTTTACTATTCCTAACATGCTGTGCCTTCATGTTTTTTGTTTTTTCTGAGGTGAGCATGGCTTATAGTATTCTGTAGTTATATGAACACACAGGGCATCTGACTTGGCATTTACTGATAATAGCTTTCTGATCAGATCCAGTTCTCGAAATAATACCACAGAGATTGATTCTTTCGTTAAGGGCCATTGGAGCGCAGAGCTGAGACAATAGTTTTCAGAAAGCCGCTAGATTTGTTTCACTGTAACTGGTTTCAGAAATAGAGAAATCATTAAAAGCGAAATTGAACCTATTCTGCTCTATACCTAACTTGAGTCAGCCATAATTACATGACCATTTTTGAAGAGTGTTTCGTAATCAGTCTCTTACTCTCTCGTGCCCCGGACTTATGATACTCTCAGTTTCTTCTGTTTGCTTTGCAAACACAGAGGAAAAGTCTAGAGTTTATGCTGTTGTGTGGCCTCTCTCTTGCACCATCGCCTGTGTCCCTGGCCCTCACAGCTCTGCTCACTGTCAGACACTCCTGTCACTCTCCTGCTGGCCTGCCATCCTGCCAACAGACCAGTGCTGATGGAGCCAAGAAACAAGGCTGACAGTAAGGGTGACTCACCGGCCCCAAGAGGATTCTTTAAAGACACCCTCAATCTCTGAAAGTACAGTATGTACAAGCAACTCCCCCATGTCTCCAAATATTTATAGATAAAAAAAAATTTGAATGTGTGTGTGGGATGGGGGGGGGGGTGTCAAAAACCATGGCACAACGATTGTAGGCTGTGTGCTATTCTGTGTATCTTCTGCTTACTTATTTGAATTCACTTCTACTTCCCAAAGGTCCAGATTACTAATATAAGATATTTGGTATTTTATGCACTCATAGCGCATAGTAATGGTTTTGTTATTAAAATAACTTGCACATGTTATAGTATTGTTCGGTGCATTTGTGCTGTTAGCAAACTGATACTTAATCAGACCAAGTTAAAAAAAAAAACCTGTCAGAAGTAAAACTGTTAACAGCTGCCTGTTGCATCAGGAGGCAGTGGCGCTGTAGGTGGGCGCTTGCCTTGCAACCAGAAGGTTGCTGGTTCGAGTCCCCACCTGAGCACATGCTGTCGTGCGTCCCTGAGCAAAACACTTAACCCCACATTCCCTGGTGTGAATGTGGTTGTGTGATTGGTTACGGTGGTGGTCAGAGGGGCCGTAGGCGCAAAACTGGCAGCCACTCCTCTGTCAGACTGCCCCAGGGCAGCTGTGGCTACATTAGTAGCT
>VOQJ01011587.1:21885-34803 GCA_015052665.1 Apistogramma diplotaenia
GGAGTGGAGTTCCTCTCGAATCCCAAACACAGATGTCATAAAAACTCATCTAAAAGTTGTTGAGATACTTCCGTTTGGAGACTGCAGATGGAAGAAAGAGGTCACAGACACCTGATGGAAAAGACTCTTGTTGGTGACCCCCCCCCCCTTTTTTTTGTTTCTTGTGAAACTGCAATTTCACATAGATGATGTGCACAGGGGTTGTAGTGCCAGAAGTGAACAGCAGGTGGAGCTAAAGTGATACTATTGCAAGAACAAAGTGCGCTTTCACAGGGACTTGAGTAGCTGCCTTTTTACTCACACTAATCAAATGAGGAAACCAGCTGGTAGCCTTTGTTTTGTTTAATGTGCCTAATAATTCTGTTGTTTTCTCTCTTATGTTTAACAGTTTTTTTATTGCCTATGGTGGACAATGTGCCTTTAGACCCACTCACACAGCCGGATGAACAGCCTGTGTTGGCAATATTATCTACACTGGTGAATCGTCATCCTTGATAACGTAGCACAGGTACTTTTTGAACTTAATGAATTAAGTGGGCAGACAGCCAGCAGAGAAACGTCTTTCTCCCCCGGCTTCAGTTGCACCAATGTCGGCCAAATCTCTGCACTGACACAATAGATTAATTCCTGCAGGAAATACAGCATATGTTGGTCGTCTGTGTGTCCTCGTCTGTCCACAGCGATAAAACAAAATCTGTTCACTGGCTGTTTTAGCTGTCATCAGCATAAACAACATTCACTGCCTCCATTTTCCCAGACATGGTATCCAGTTGTTGATGGTCCGAGAGAATGAACTCTGCACTGTGTCCCATTAAGATGAAAAAGTTGATGGAAGGAAAACACAGTGACCGTGACCCGTCCAGGGTGCAGTGTGTGTGTGTGTGTGTGCCCACTGTCAGCTGGGAGAGACTCAGGCCCCAGCACAAACCTGTTTTGAAAAGAAAATGGATGGATGGATGGAAAACCTCAAAGAAATCTGTTTACATAATAAGAATATTTATAATATACGTGAGTTATTTAATTATATTATATATTAGATTCCAGGACTAAAAGATGCACAGAGAAAACAAAAAAAGATGCTGCAGCATCCCACACGGCATTAAAAATCGGTGACTCTTTTTAAACCACGGTTTAAATCGATGTGAAGTACAATCAGGGTTCACTGGGTTCACACACTCATCATCAGCATGCATTTAGCCTGCATTTCAGTCAGGCAAACACGAGCCACCAGCAGTGGCCCGGGCATTCAAAGGAGAAGTGAGGCTCATGAGTGAAGCCTGAGTTTGAAGAAGGAAGGGTGGCATGTGATGATGGGTCACGCAAAAACGGACCAGAGCACCAATAATGATGCTAATTTTGGTGACAACAGACACCGGTGGCCATGTGGAACTGCTGTCTGAAAGATGTTGAAACTGCCACTTTAGGAAAGAAGTGAAAGGTTTTTAGAGTAAAAGGCAAACAGCAGTTAGAGTCAAGCTGATTAAGCTGTTGTATGTGTTTATTCCTTTAAATACAAAACTTCATTTTGAAGAAAACATAACGATTATAATCTGACCGAGATGTAAATGCCAAGTGAAAGATGTGTGACCTTGAGCTAAGAGTTAGTAAAATACACGACTCTTAAAATTTGAGTCTTACGCTTCGGGGGTAGTGTATTTTTATTATAAGGATGACTGGACGTGAACTCAAACTGATCACATTTGCTGTTTTCTGGCAACAAAAAGACACATTTCCAACATGTTTGTGACTTAAAGTGACAAAGCTTTACTTTCTCTTCATTGTTCGTAGCATAACTGGGCAATAAAAGTTTTTCCCAAATTCACAATACTCCAATACAACAAAAACAACAACAACAACAACAAATCCTTCACAGTGAAAACCTGAGTGCAGTACATGGTAAGCAGAGCTGCTGACATCCTTCACTTTCTTAGGGAAAAGGGAAGTGAAATCATCTCCACAAACACACCACCGCAAAGTGGAAAAAATAAAAACGCTTTACTCATGTGACTTACAGTACACTGAATGCAAATAATGCTCCAACATGCCATCGCCCACAGTGCAGACACATAACGCACAAGTGCGTGCACCTGCAGAATCGACAGGCGCCGCAGCAGGCCCTCGGTGTAATGAGGCTTGAGGTGAAGTGGAGAACTCCTCCCTTCACGTTTTCCTGTCTCATTCCACAAAAAAAGGATCATCTGTCAGCGTGGCCTCGGGTGGTGCCGTCTTCTTCTCTCTGGGCGGGTGCGTCCTGCTCCGGTAGCAGCCTGTGAGAGGTTTCGTGCGAGTGCTGCGCCTCCTCTCGACATTTGGAGCAGGAGCAGGAGCCGAGCGTGGTGCAGATGCGTGTGCGGATCGGCTGAGTGAACAAGACAAACATGATGCAGTTGGCCGCTCCCTGGGAGGTGTTGCCGATTCCCTGTTGGATTAAAACAAAGGGGTTTCAGAGGAGGGAATCACGACGGATTATTACACCGAGTTTTGATAGCAAATGTCAATTAAGCGTTGTTTTATCTTAATATGCTTGTTTTATTGTTCAATAAAATAAAACATTTTCTTTATATTATTGTGCTAATGTTGCATAAAAAACATTTTATGCACACTTACCGCAGCAATTTGCTGTCATAAAATGGTTCAAACATAAAAGTTTCATTTCATTTTGAAGCCATTTAGGAGGAAAATTAACTTTATTTTGAAAATGCACACATACAAGCACTCTCACTATGGATGGACTGTTTAAAGCTTAAACTCACATGCAGAGTGACCAGCGCTGGGTTATATCTGATTTGTGAGTCTGCTAGCAGCAGGATGAAGCGCACTGTGCTCCAAATGCGCAGGACGATGAAGATGATGGGAATGAGTGTGAGTTTCACATCAGCCATGGAGGAGAAGGAGTGGGTGGGAGGCCTGTTGGCCAAGATGGGACGGTACTCAGAGAGGGCCGCATGCTGTGTCAGAGCACACAGAGTGAAACCATTAAAAAAAATAGATGAAATGTGTCACCAGGAACAACAGATCATTTTCACACTATGTGGCAGATGTTTGAGGCAGATACAGTCGTGTAAGGTTTTATGTATCACAACATAATAAAAAAAAAAAAAGATCTGGTCATCATCAGGTTCAAAATTAATTTAAATAAAACCTCTGGGAAACAAAAACATGACATATTACACTATGTCATTACTCCTTTAATGCTTGGGATAAAGTTTGCACCAGGCTTTAGCTGTACATGGCCTCACATTTGACTCCAGAATGATAAACAGAAGAATTCATCATCGACTCAGTGACTGCATGGTGCCCAGGTCCTGTGGCTGCAAAACAAGCCAAAGTATCAGCCCTCCACCCCTGAGGCTGACAGCTGGTACGTAATTACGTGCCGATACGCTGTTTTTGATTTTCACCAAATATGTTGCTGTGTATTACGGCCAAAGATCTCCTCTGTGGTCTTGTTCTGGAAGTCTTTTTGGTTTGTTCAGATACAACTTTGCAAACCCGAGCTGTGCTGCTGTGATCTTGTTGTGGAAGAGGCAGCTTTTCCAAAAAGACCATAGCTGTTCAGTCTTTTTCTAGTTGTACTGTCATGAACATTAGCCTTTAACTGAGGTCTGTAGAGTCTGAGCTGTAGCTCTTGGGTTTATTGCAGTTTCTCTGAGCATTGCATGGTCTGGCCTTGCTGGGACGTCCCCTCTTCAGTGTTGTCCACTGGTGATTAAACTTTCTCACTGTAGAGTGATGGACTTCAGATTCTTTGTAAATGGCTTTATAACCATGCCCATATTGATCATTGTAAGAACTCACTCTATTATCATAAGGACCAGAGGATTCTCTAGTTAAGCCTTAAAACTGAACTTTTTCACACAACTGTATGTTTCTGTAGGATAAAAGTACGATATAACAACTATTTCACCGCCTCAGCAGTTTGCATGTTATTAAAGGGTTCAGGTTTGCCGTCATCTGCTCAGATGAACTCAAGAGGCACATCATATCATCCTTTAATGCTCAGCTGCTCCAAGACTGAATCACAAATACTGGAATTGACGTAAGTTTATATTCTGTGCATAAATTCCTGTTTAAAATCCCCGGCTGTGATCAGAATGTTGTTTAGTCAAAATGATTTATGAGGCGGAATTTTTTTAAACAAACTACATTTCCACTTTATGCCCAGGGATGATTTTCAGCCTTACTGGATTAAATGCAAATGATGATAGGCCAATACATTTTTTCCCCCCAAAGACAACAGACTGTCCCTTTCACTCCCTGACTGTAATATTAATCATAATGAAGAAGCAAAGAGGGGAAGTGAGAGATCAGCATGTTAATGAATGAAGAAATTCATTTGTGGTTCGGGCCCAGAAATGCACTTTGATAAACTGAAACTTGGTGTTTACCCTTATACTTGTCCACTTTGGAATAAACCTGCAGATCTGCAGACTTCCAGCATCGGTTAGGTCTGGGCTTCTGGCTCATTACAGATTAATCCAAATAACAGATCCGCTCTGGCTCATTTAAACACAAACCAACAAATCAGAATTCAGCCTCGTTTAGGCACAAAAGTGTGTGCACGCATGGCTGATGAATGAGAGCCCCGGTGTCCTCCTCACCGCTATGTGGATGTGCCTCTTGATCAGTATGTAGAGGACGGGGAGGGTGAGGTACGCCAGGAACTCCCAGATCTTTCCAGTCAGCAGCATCCACAGGACCCGGTCCGGAGCGTTGATCCTGACCCAGCACCAGCCCACCGACACCTCTGACGCATTATAGCCAATCTTGTTGAGGCTCACAGCCGCAACAGTGATGGCCAGAGGCACGCCCCAGCTGGAACACAAACCAAAGAGTCCGGAGATTAAAACACAACAGCTTCAAAGGTCAGCTTCACATTTTTAAAGTTTTCCACTGGATGTTTTTAAATGTAAACAGCCACGTAAACAGCAAAGACATATGACACTGAGTAATCGCAATCTTGTGCTTGAGGCTTGGGTGTGTTGCACAGCGCAAACTGCAGAGTCATGGCCAGTTTTGTCACTTTTTAGAAAATAAAACCACAAAATGAATTCCACATTGTTCGCAGAGCTCGCTGGTTTCCTCTTGAAGTTTTACTTCTGCTCTTAAAACAACACTTTAAAAGGTTACTGTATCTGTACAGCAGATCTTTATAAATACCACGAAGGCTGTGTGTGTCCTCTGTATGTACGCCTCGATGAATGGCTCTGTTGTGTGATCCCCAGTTCAGTGGAGTATTTGAGAGCTCACAGAAACAATGTCAGGATGACAGCGGCAAACACCACGGCGAGGCATACCCGGGGGTGAAAATGTTCCCGCGTCCAAAAATAGACCAATTAATAAAGATCACATCGCAGTGAGTCAACTCCCTCCTTCCATCGTTAAAAATCAGCGTGGACAGATCACTGATGTGCAGAAAGAAAATGGAAGCACTGGATGAAAAGTGCCAAATAAAAGGCATTCAAACTCAAGTCTAAGAGCTACATGGGAGCGCCACTACGGGTAGCTCCACATGTTTGATTTGGCAGAGTTTTACACCGGATGGCCTTCCTGATGCAGCCCCAAAGGGGAGCTGTGTCTCTGACTGCAACTGAATGAAGCAGTGACCTTTCGATCTCCAAGCAAATGTGCAAACCACTATAATAAACGATGGGTTTGTTAAATCTGTTAACCCTTAAAAACTGTATCCACAAGCATGACAAACATGAGTAAATCAGACTGCTAATAATAGTTTTTGCTTCCAAGGAGTGAGATGTTCTTGTAATCTTTAAAGTGTTCTCGATCAGTAGTTCTCCAGGCTTTCTGAGGGTCTTTCAGAGATTTCTATTTTTTTTTGTTTGTTAAACCACTTAACACTGACTTATGAATCATTCAAGAAGAAAAATGACACCTAACTATTTAATGGGTCATTTCAAGTCCATTCCCTCCCCCTTTAAGTAAGCTTTTTTTCTGATTGGCTGTTGCTTGCAAACAGAAGGCCTGAACAGTAGGGAGGAGGGGCTTCTGTACGCACAGCCAGAGAGGTGTGCCTGAGATACTGTACCTGCTCTCAGTGACATCACACTGGGCTGAAACCTGATGTCTGAATCTTAAGCTTCCAGCTCACAGAGATGCAGATGCAACATGTTAGGCTCGATGAAATGATGTCGACATATTGTGTAAAAAAATCCCACATAATCTGCTTAAATACAACAAACACAACTGAAGTTGTTCCGTAACAAATTCTACATTCAGATCAATTTGCTGCTGTTAATGTAGATCATGAAATGCTAAATGCTGCAGCAGAAGGTTGTCTCAATCGCAACACACCAAAAAGGTCAAAGTAGTATCAGAAGAACGGCCCAATAAGGAAAGGGAGTCACCAAGCATCATTTAAAGGTGGGACCTCCTTTTCTGACACAGTAGAAGTGAAATGAGTTTTAAATGTTGGTTTTCCGGCTGTTTTTGAACTCATTTATTTAGACAAATAAATCAAACAAGTTGATGAGCTTCAATAACAAGTTCTGTCATGAGATCTGAACGTCACTCAAATGACTAATGTTAAGCTGAAGTCATTCTGCTGTCTTTTTGCTGGCACTTAAAATTTTATTCTAAAGATGCCAGTCATAGTCATTCTTGCTGGGCAGTAATTTGTGGCAATAAGGGAAGGTACAGGGTTGTGGGGCGCACAGAGATGTAAAAAGTGTGACGTGCACCACTA
Organism: Apistogramma diplotaenia; assembly: GCA_015052665.1. Classification (NCBI taxonomy): domain Eukaryota; kingdom Metazoa; phylum Chordata; class Actinopteri; order Cichliformes; family Cichlidae; genus Apistogramma; species Apistogramma diplotaenia. The sequence goes on from VOQJ01011587.1 coordinate 28,586, forward strand.
CATGAAGAAGGACCTTCTTGCTGCTGAGCAGGAGTGCTGCAACAACTGGATAAAGGTTAAATAAAAGCAAATATTTAAATGTTTCATGCATTTTGTTTTCTTTTTGTTAAATGATTTGTTAGCATTTTAACCCTATTCAGAGCAGCCTATTCAGCTCAATAATTTGCTTCATGTGACAAAACATACCTCTATCCATATGTATCAATATATACCCTAAATTATTATATATAATATTAAAATTCACTTAAACTTCAGAAGTTTTTAAAAAATTATTTAATTAAAACGTGTAGGGTAGTCATGGTCAATGTACCTGAGCTAAACATGTCCACCATCTTTGATTTTGACTTTCATATTTCCATGTTGTCAACAAATGAGCATAATTTATTTCAATCAATTACTTCGATTATTTAGTCTAATTAATAAAGCTTTCAAAAAACTTCTTAAAATAAGAAAACCTGTAAACTATATTGATTAAACCCAAAGCACTAAATTTACTATAACAGGCCTGTCCAAAAGTTACCATGGAAACATCAAAAGTGGTGAACCTTCTAGGAAAAGCCACCAAGTTTCGTGTTAACTTCTCTAAGGCAGCAGTGTTAGTGCAGAAAGCTTCAGTACACATGGAGCAGCCTGGTTGTCCTGGTAATGTCAGCTGACCAGAAAACAAGCGAACACGTGTCGAGTTCACAGGACATGAGGAAAGTCACTTTGCACACTGATCCAACAACTCCACAAAAACCACTAGCTCGCACTGTGATGTCAGCGCGTCCCTTTTTGCAGTGTAACGTCAGGACGTATCTCGGCACAGCCTGGAGCAATTTGCAAACTTGATATTCTCACAAATATTATTTTTCTTCCTTCAGCAAACTAAACCAGTAACGCGCTAACTGAGCCAAACCGGTTTCTGTACTCTATTTTCCCGTTTCAATGTGCAGCTGACAATTTTTTGTACGCCAGTGTTCAAAATCTCCGAAAATGTGACGCAAATTGAAGTTTTTTCAACTTCCAAGATCCCAAGATGCTTCAGGGCGCAGGTCCCGCTGGAGCTGACTCAGTCAACAACAACACAATACTGCAGAAAACTTACCTGACAAGGTGGAACACCAGCACCAGGCTGTCAGCGACTCTTTGGCTGGACCTCACGATGAAAACGTACAGGTAAACAGCGATGGCCACAGTCCAGAAAAACGAGCTGGTGTTGGCGAAAGTGGAGATCGCTCCCTGAGCGACGCACTCGGCCGAGTCTGAGCGGAAGACGCTCCACACTCCGAAGGCGTAGGAGACGGCGGAGAGCCAGTCAGACACCGAGAGGTAAACCAGCAGTTTCCTCGGAGTCGTCCTCAAATCTGACCAAAGAATGTAGGTGAGGATGACCAGAGAGGAGCCCAGGAAGGACAGCGCGCACGAAAACAGCACGACCACCTGCTCGAACACATACACCTCCGTCTGCGTCGCGTTTGCCATCGTCTGGTGCGGTGAGATAGCGGCGTCTCATGGACACCACGCTCTCTGTTTGTAAACAGCTTTTCGCACGAGCAGATTAGTTATATTCTGGATATTTTTAGGATCTCTCCGCATTGTTTCCCCTTAAAGCAAGGCGACGTTTAAAACACTCAGTCCAGTCGAGCCACATGATTGAAGAAAAAAAAAAACTTCTCCTATTGCTTTTGAGGGAGCCAAGCAAAAACTTTTATCCCAGCTTAAAGCCCTCCTTCCCCGCCTCCTCCTCTCTCACCAACCGGAACCCAAAGCAGAAGTTAGTCAGCTGCTAGCTGGTATCAGCGCGTCTATTTTTGACTCTTAATTGTCTCAGTTTGTGTTGTCCGGGTTTGGCATCGGCGTGACATAAAGTGTGTCACATACTGCACATGACAGCATGATGAAACAGCTTCCCTATTCCGGTCATAGTTTACATTAAAGGATCCACGACTTGGTGCAGAAAATGAGATCTGGTTTTTATTTTAATCATCAGTTTTTCCACATGTAAACATGTCGAGTAAAAACATCACAGAATAATAAAGCACAGCAAGAGTAAGACACGTTCATCTCTATGCATGTAGGCACTGATTAAAAAGTAGTTGGTTTTGCTCTAACACGTGCAGTATAGCAATAAAATAAAATAAAGGTCAATAAAACACATGAATAGATGGGATATCAAAGCAGAAGGATCCCCAAAGAACCTCATCAGATAAAGTAAGAATACATACAAAAATACATAAAACATAATGCTTCAAGAATAAATTAAACTTCAAGGTGATCAGAAACCAGTGAATTCATGTGGTGTTATTTTTCTTCAGTTAAATTTTTGCCGCAGAAATTTGAGATATTGACTGCAGAATTATTGGTAATATTGTAAACTAGGGCGTACAGACCGCATCTCTTCTTGATTAGTACTTTCAATACAGTATACAATTTACCAATCTGCACTTTCAACACCTCACTGTATTAAATCCTCTGCTACGGAAAAGAGGAGAAAGCTGCTACGACGAACTGATCAAAGTTATTGCAAATTGAATCTGAAGGACCAGTTAAACGACTAGTTATTTAAAACACTCTGTCATGAATATAAAAGGCTTCACAGGAGATTGTGCAGTAACCTGTCCCGCAGTGAGCGGGCCTCTCTCAGCTTTCTGGGGCAATGAATGAATTTCTAAATGAAAGCATAAAATTGCCTGAAATCAAATTTCTATCAGCGATGAGTTCACCCTCCTCACCGATAATACGGGAAACATCTCTGACATTTCCACTGATGATTAATATCTGGCTTTGTGTCCAGCTGCTGTTAATTCTTTGGTGGCCTTGTAATTTGTAGTTTACCAGAAAAGCCCCCCCCAGAGCGGTGACCTTGTGTGGAACAGGACTTTTACTGCTTCTGCATTGCTGCAGCCCAGGGAAAAAAAACCCCTGCAACCCCCTTTTTTTTTAGTGTCTGTAGCAGTGCAGCAGAACTTTCTTTTTCCTGCAGACTGCAGCAAACATCTGCATCAAACATCTGCATCGCCAGCAGAGTCGCACAACCGACACGCAGTTTTAAAACACTGTTTTCCATCAAGCATTGACAATAAGACATTGAGACATTCCACGATACTGGAGATAAGAAAAAAATAGCAATTTAAGTGTGTGTGTGTCTGAAAGCCTAAATTAATGTGCACTTGGATTGTCTGCGCACATTAAGTTTTCTTTGTTCACGTAACTTTTTTTTAAATCAAGCTTTTTATGCTTTAGTGCAAAGCTCAGTGTACAGCACAGGGTTTGAATTATGACAAAAATGCAGATGTGAGGTAAAAACAAGCAAAGAAAAAGGGGAAACCAGTATTCAGCTCACTTTATTTTTTACTGTGATAATATCTGTCACAAATAAAATATCAGGCACATGAATCAAGAATTAATCATATCCTTTTTTTGTGTGTGTGTCTGTGTGTGTGTGTGTGTGTGTGTGTGTGTGTGGTACATCCAGAGATATCTGTAGGGCAAAAATTAAATCTGGGGGCCAAAAACATGCATTTTGCAACAACAAAAAAAAAAATGAAGGAATTTCAAGTCATAGTAAGCCAAGCTGTATTTTCTGAATGAAAGGGGTATAATACCGTCTCAATGGGGGGGGGGGAACAATGTCGATTTCAGAAATTGGTGCAGCGTTTGTTGAACAAAAGGCATGCCGGGAGGTTTGCTTTCAGTCACAAGATGGCAGCAGAAGATCATGACAGCGCAACACACAGTGTGGAAGTTTGATCCGTTTCTAAATATTGCAGAGGCCATGCGCTCGGTCGATGTCTCCTCCGTTAATTCTCTTATCAGGTTAAAAACTTACAGTGGCAGCAGGACCAACGTCTGCTTACACTCTCCTCCCTCTCGGCTGTGATCCCTGGGCCTCTTATTGCGAAGAATTTCTGCGGCAGTATACTTGCTGATTGCTTCGTTCTCACTCCTCACAACAACCAGCTAAGACACTGCCAGAGAAACACCCACAGCAGCCGCATCCAGCCACCCGTCTCTAGGCCTGCCTCTCTCCAGCAGGGTCCTGACTGGTCTTTCCCACACACGTCCGCCTGTGAGCCTGGCACTGCCGGCACTTTCCGTGCCCGGTTTTGTGGTGGTTGTTGGACACCAGTGGCCTCACACTGAAAGTCCCCGAGGGTGGTGTGGTGCTCTGCCAACGGCCAGCAGCTCTGTAAGAAAAGTAGGAAGAAATGTTAGTAGTAGTCATTTGATTGGATGAGTATAAAAACACACTTCCTGCCTAAACTGAGATTTATATAATTAAACTGATGAGTCTACGCTTCGCTTCCCAAAGTGACCCTGAGCTTGTTACCACACAGATCCTTGATATCCTTCTAGCCGTTTGTGCAGCATCACTTTAAGTGCACACAACTTTGGCAAACACAAACACCCCCAAACTAAGAATAGGCTCGCCATGACTCATGATTTTGCAACAAAAAGCTCCGTTTGACTTAGCTCTCGACTATTTGTGCGCCTGCCTGCGTATGTTTTTTTTTTTTTTTCTTCACCCGAGTGCCGTGCAGCGTTAGTCCATGTCTGTGTTCATGTACCTCAGGGACAACAGCTAAAACGCTATCAGTTGCGTTTTGCTCCCTGCAGTGCTATTTTGGGCCGGCTGACCGTTCCTTACTGTCGTCTCTCTTTTTGGACTCTGCTTTGCTCAAAGGACAGCGTGGATACTAGAGGCTGATGGGCTCATGCTCCTAAATGAAGCAAGAGAGTACCTGACGTGGAGGGAGGAACGTCTGGAAAACAAACAGTTTGAATTACATCAAATATCTGCTTTTATTACTCCTGAATTCTGCAGCGAGTCTATTTGTATCTCTCTGCATTGGCTTCTGGTGTATTTTGTGACGTGCTTTTGGTTGTATAACTGGAAATTCCAGCGCTTTATTTGTGGTTTAAGCATTTCAACCTTATCTGATGTGTGTGTGTGTGTGGGGGGGGGTGTTCTAAGAAAGCAGTTTTATGATGCTCTGAAGCAAATTGACACCCAGCGCCTTTTCTGAAACCAGCACAAAAAGTGTATTTGCCAGTGGCTATCTTTACACACACACACACACACACACGCTGACGTCCACAGACGAACACAGAGGTCACTCCTTGACCTGCTTTCACCAAGCAGCTGCATCCGTGTCCCTTTGTGCTTTTGCTGCGAGTTAGACGCAGCCTTTGCCGAGCACATGATGACAGGAATTCCTTCCTGCTCAGGCCTTGAGGTAATCCCTAATACAGGATTGAAGAATGGCAGTGAAAGCAAAGCCCTGCCTGCTAAATGAACGACCGGCTGCCTCGCCGCCTCTCACAGCAAACGGCAGCAGCAACAGCAGCGACTCTCAAGCCAAATGCGTTTAAGGCCTCGGGCACGGCTCGCCTCTCCTGATAGATTCCCTTATCGAAAATTTCTGTAGTATTGTCCAGACAGGAAAAAAAAAAAAGAAGCTTGTTTTCAGATATTAGTCTGAGGTGTGGATGAATATTGCTTGAGCTGACTTAGAGGGGGAATTCAGTTGAATAGATAAAGTGCTTTTTGGGTTTGCCGTGTTAAATGCGGCTTAATTTAGCTCGAGTGAGATATCCAGAAGATGCAGCTAACAATTAATTTCTTGTGTTATTATCATAATATCTGCACAAGCTAATTGAAAAGACAGTGATAACGCTTTCAATCGAATGCACCCCTGTCTTTGCTTGATGTGTGTTTTATTTTGGTTGTGGCAAAGGAATTACACTTTGTGTGTAGGGAGGTGGAGCAGAGCGTGCGAAAAGAACAAATGTGCATCATATTTTCATGTCTGAATTATTAACATGGCATCAGTATTTATATAGCTTTAAATATCACATTTATTGTTTCACAACACAGTTATTTTCCTGCTTACTCGACTGTCACCTGACAGAAAGGAAAACCCGGACAATAAAGATGCGGGAAAGGGGGAATGTTTGGGTATTTTTGTGGAAGAAATGGAAATGAAATGAAAAATGAAACAAAGGTCAAAACAGTTAAATAATTAGTGATTAATTCCGATTAACAATGAAAGTCTTTTTTAAAAATATTTGACATCATATTGTATATATTCTCCTAAAAATAACTTTTAGAACATTTTTAGGGCTTTTCTGATATATATATATATATATATATATATATATATATATAAATTTCCTGTTTTTATACATATTTTTTTTTTTATAAAATAAAAAATTTTTTTTATTTGTTTTTTTTT